>JAINUG010000494.1:192500-236624 GCA_029706075.1 Aldrovandia affinis
TAATGTAATGTAATAATGTAATGTAATAATGTAATGTAGTGTAATGTGATGTCATGGACCAGATTTGGGTTCGCCAGCGACACAACCGCCTGTCTTGCTTGGCAAGCTAACGAAACCAATAATGTCGCGGAGTAAAATGGCCATTGTTAGATAGTCGCGAAAAGACGCGTTTTTTGTAGTTGATCCGCTGCCTAAAGCATCGCACTATCTGTATTTAAGTTCACTAGCTGCTCGCTAGCTGTAGATTTGTAGGTAACGTTCGCTTTCATGTCTCATTCAGCTAAACTGTGAACAGTGGATGTGCCTTACAGGCCTGTGTGTGTGTGTGTGTGTGTGTGTGTGTGTGTGTGTGTGTGTGTGTGTGTGTGTGTGAGTGTGTGTGTGTGTGAGTGTGTGTGTGTGTGTGTGTGTGTGTGTGTGTGTGTGTGTGTGTGTGTGTGTGTGTATCTGTGTGTGTGTGTGTGTGTGTGTGTGTGTGTGTGTGTGTGTGTGTGTGTGTGTGTGTGTGTGTGTGTGTGTGTGTGTGTGTGTGTGTGTGAGGATGTTGCGGCACAGTTTATCGAGGGAGAGGGCAATGGTGCCTGTCGTAACCTGAAGTCCTGGTTGCACAATCTTGTGTAATTTAGCCTTCCGTTTATCTAATCTTATTTAGGGGCTCAAATGCCATATCGTAGATACTTTAGTGCGAATGGTATACAGTTCATCATTTTTACATGTAAAACATTTAAATGTAATCTTATCTCCAATGAACGGTGGGGGCCCTATTCCCACCTCACCATGTCTTTTTACATTACATTATGATAAGACTACACTACCCACAATCCTCTGTGTGTGAGAGAGACTACAGCACTGGTGTCAAACTCATTCCATGGAGGGCCGAGTGTGTGCAGGTTTTTGTTGTAACCAACCACACTAGGTGATTACACTACACTACAGGCATGCAACAAAAACCTTACATTACATGGAATGAGTTTGACACCCTGGACTACACCATTACATTACACGACATTACGCTAAGACTACACTACCCACAATCCCTGTGTGTGTGAGAGAGACCACACTATTACATTACACTACACTACAGGCAACATTACATTACAGGCATTTGGCAGACGCTCTTATCCAGTCAAGAACAGTTCAAGAACAGTTTAGCTGAAAGCCACCCTAGCGGGAAGTACAGTTCCAGGTGCTAGGAGCAACCACATAGTTAAACTAGGACCCTGTAGGTAAATCTGTAGCCACAATTCAGAGGTAGCAATAAAGCAATCCATGCGGAAAATAATGCCTAAGCCTAATGCAATGCATAAACAAACAAAAAATAAATAAAAAATGTCTTCACAAAAAAGCAAACAGTGCTGCTCTTTTATGAATGCAGTTACTGTAACTGCTTTTGATTATAGTTTAAACACACCTGTTTTAGCCAAATTATAGGCTTGGGAGCGCAATCCAGTTTTTGTTTTGAGAACACTGGTTTTTTTTTTGGGGGGGGGGTAAATACTAGTTAAGAAGATGCAGAGCAAGGTGTGCTGTTGATGAAAGATTCAAAGGAGTGAAATCGCACAAAAACGTGGCAGGACTTTGAGCTTGGGTTCTAAGGTCACCTCACAGCTCAGTTAGATCTAAGGTTTTTTGTTTCACGAAAGTCTGGTCGTATCATTGGCTGTGTGTTGCTAGGTAAATTATCCTGTGCTGCTAGGTAAATTGGCCATTGTTAATCAAGAGGGTAAGTAGCTTATGTCCCCTTGTTATATCTCTCTTGGGAATGTGTTTGTGATGAGCAAGTCTACGGAAAATGGAAACTCAGAATGCCAGCTTGGAGCAGGTTTGCCCTCGCACTTCATGTCATGTGCAGCACAGTTGTGTTGGGAAAGCAGGGCTTTGTGAACTCTGTAATGGCTGGCTTGTATTTAATCGGTTCAAAAGACTGCTATCCATAACAAATCACCTTAGCCTTAGACCTGCTGCTGGGTGGCTCATCCTGTTAAGACACTGTTCTAGTGTGTGGATGAGCCCCACGGTCTGCATCCTGTTAAGACACTGTTCTAGTGTGTGGATGAGCCCCACGGTCTGCGTCCTGTTAAGACACTGTTCTAGTGTGTGGATGAGCCCCATGGCCTGCATCCTGTTAAGACACTGTTCTAGTGTGTGGATGAGCCCCACGGTCTGCATCCTGTTAAGACGCTGTTCTAGTGTGTGGATGAGCCCCACGGTCTGCATCCTGTTAAGACACTGTTCTAGTGTGTGGATGAGCCCCACGGTCTGCGTCCTGTTAAGACACTGTTCTAGTGTGTGGATGAGCCCCATGGCCTGCATCCTGTTAAGACACTGTTCTAGTGTGTGGATGAGCCCCACGGTCTGCATCCTGTTAAGACGCTGTTCTAGTGTGTGGATGAGCCCCACGGTCTGCGTCCTGTTAAGACGCTGTTCTAGTGTGTGGATGAGCCCCACGGTCTGCATCCTGTTAAGACACTGTTCTAGTGTGTGGATGAGCCCCACGGTCTGCATCCTGTTAAGACACTGTTCTAGTGTGTGGATGAGCCCCACGGTCTGCATCCTGTTAAGACACTGTTCTAGTGTGTGGATGAGCCCCACGGTCTGCATCCTGTTAAGACACTGTTCTAGTGTGTGGATGAGCCCCACGGTCTGCATCCTGTTAAGACACTGTTCTAGTGTGTGGATGAGCCCCACGGTCTGCATCCTGTTAAGACACTGTTCTAGTGTGTGGGTGAGCCCCACGGTCTGCATCCTGTTAAGACACTGTTCTAGTGTGTGGATGAGCTCCACGGTCTGCACCCTGTTAAGACACTGTTCTAGTGTGTGGATGAGCCCCACGGTCTGCACCCTGTTAAGACACTGTTCTAGTGTGTGGATGAGCCCCACGGTCTGCGTCCTGTTAAGACACTGTTCTAGTGTGTGGATGAGCCCCATGGTCTGCATCCTGTTAAGACACTGTTCTAGTGTGTGTATGAGCCCCACGGTCTGCATCCTGTTAAGACACTGTTCTAGTGTGTGGATGAGCCCCATGGCAGGGAGTCAATTCAAGGCAAGTTTGTGTAACTGGAGAGAGCATGAAGAGGAACTGTGTGTGTGTGTGTGTGTGTGTGTGTGTGTGTGTGTGTGTGTGTGTGTGTGTGTGTGTGTAGGACTGTGGCAACACCACTGTTGTGACAAGGGTGTGCGAGGGTTGCCTCATGGATCTGTGTGATACAGCGGCAGGGGGTGTGTGTGTGGGATTGTGGCAGGGGGTGTGTGGGCTCCATTCAGTCTAATCTCTTTAATCATTAGTTTAGAACCAAGGACTCTCTCTCCCCCACCTTTCCAGTAACACATTTGAGCAGTTGATGCTCTCTTTGTTTAACTTTGAGCCTCAAACAGAAAAAAACCAGGAAGTAACAAGGAAGAAATTACTCTGTCACACACACTCACACGCAGGAGATGTGACTCCTCCCCCTCTCTCACGCATGTGGGTGATGTGACTCCTCCCCCTCTCTCACGCATGTGGGTGATGTGACTCCTCCCCCTCTCTCACGCACGTGGGTGATGTGACTCCTCCCCTTCCTGTCTGTCGTAGGCGACGCAGGAAGAGTGGCGCAGCGCCAAATCCATCTACGAGTTCTCGGCCAAGGACATCGACGGCAACGAGGTCTCTCTGGAGAAGTACAGGTGAGCGTCTCCACGACAACCGGCCGTCACCGACGCCCACATCGCTGACTTGGGACCGGGAGGAGCTGCGATTGGCCCTGGTGCCAGAAGGGGGGGGAGGGGTCTCGATCTGGTGAAGAAGAGGTGTTCATAAACCTCTGCACATATCCACACCTCAAATGTCACTCTAATTTCACTGACTGTAATGGCTGGCAGTAAGTTTATCTACTGTGAGTGTTAGGGGTTAAGGGTTAAAGGTTAGGGTTAGGGTGTAATGGCCGACAGTAAGTTTGTCTGCTGTGTGAGTGTTGGGGGTTAGGGGTCAGGGTTAGGGGTCAGGGTTTTATTGCGTTGTTCAGAACCTCTAATCTTGGCTTGTTGTTCTCTCCTCCCTCTCCTCTGTGCAGGGGCTTTGTCTGCATCATCACCAACGTCGCCTCCAAGTGAGGCAAGACGGCCGTGAACTACACTCAGCTGGCCAAGATGCACGCCTCGCTGGCTGAGAAGGGTTTGCGGATCCTGGGCTTCCCCTGCAACCAGTTCGGAAAGCAGGTGAACGCCCAGAAACACAGAAACACGCAGAAACGCAGAAACACGCAGAAACACGCAGAAACGCAGAAACACGCAGAAACGCAGAAACACAGAAACACGCAGAAACGCAGAAACACGTGAACACGCAGAAACATGTAAACACACAGAAACACGCAGAAACACGCAGAAACACGCAGAAACGCGTAAACGCGCAGAAACACAGAAACACGCAGAAACACGCAGAAACACAGAAACACGTGAACACGCCGAAACATGTAAACACGCAGAAACGCAGAAACACATTCAATCCCGCTTCTAAAACCCAACATCAAATGTACCTTCAGGTGTTAGGCAGATCTTATCCAGAGCGACTTACAAAAGTGCAGATAGAAAGGTCGGACAACCGCTCGTAACAATTCCAAGACCCCTGAAACCGTTTCATTGCGTAGCATATCTCATTTCTGTACGTGCCATGGAGCAAAGGGAGATTGAGGATGTAGTGTTCGGTCACACTGGAGATTTCAGCTCCGAATTCAGGGGATGGTTTTTCGTAAAGAATTTGTTTCAGATTTTTATCCCATTTTCTCCCAATTTGGTAGCCAATTACACCCTCTCTGTTCATGTCAATCCCCCCCTCGTATTGTGAGTTCGCTGCGGTAGCCCTGAGACCAGCAGTGACAAAGGCGATGTACCACCTCCTCCGAACCGGCACTCGCCAAGCCGTCGACCGTAACTGTGGTACTCCAGAGCCCCTCCTATACGCAGCGAGCTCATATCGGCTTCCCTCCCCCCTCCCTGGGGCGGACAGCCAATCATCGCCCCCTAGTGGCACTCCCAGCCAGAGCCGACTCTGGCGCGGCCGGTGGAATTGAACCCCGGTCGCAGTGGCCAGCGTCGAACGCTGTAACCGCTAGACCACCCGGGAGGCCCTGGGGACAGCTGTTTTGAGCCAAGATGCCGTTTAAAGAGCGGGCTTTGAGTTTGCAGCAGATTCTGCTGACGTGGTGAGCTCGTTCCACCAAACTGTGACAATCAGGTGGACGGGGCAGGGCGACACAAAGGGGACAGGGTCTCCAGCAATCAGAGCAGGGCTCTCTTAAAGGGCTCTGGTGTGATCCAATCAGAGCAGGGCTCTCTTAAAGGGTTCTGGTGTGATCCAATCAGAGCAGGGCTCTCTTAAAGGGTTCTGGTGTGATCCAATCAGAGCAGGGCTCTCTTAAAGGGTCCTGGTGTGATCCAATCAGTGCAGGGCTCTCTTAAAGGGTTCTGGTGTGATCCAATCAGCAGCTTAAAGGGTTCTGGGTGATCCAATCAGAGCAGGGCTCTCTTAAAGGGTTCTGGTGTGATCCTGAAACCGCCCTGGTCCACGCAGTGTGTCCGTGTGTCAGGATGTGTCCGTGTGTCCAGCCAAGTCCGCTTTGTGATCTTCTCACTCTGTGAACTTGAGTGCCTTCAGCCAATGAGTGGCATGACTCAGTATCCTGATGTAATTTAATATTTTGTAACCACTATTCATGGCCTGTTCCTTGACTGAATGACTGACTGAATGTGTCCAAAACGCATGACCAATTACCCTTACTCTCCCTCACCTCACAGAGCCCCGCCTCACCCCAGAGGCCCCTCCCTCACCCCACAGAGGCCCCGCCCCTCTCTCACCTCACAGAGGCCCCGCCCTCTCACCTCACAGAGGCCCCGCCCCTCTCTCACCTCACAGAGGCCCCGCCCCTCTCTCACTCACAGAGGCCATTAGAGGCCCCTCTCACCTCCCAGCCTGATCACGACCTCACCTCAGAGAGGCCCCGCTCAGTCACTTAATTATTCTTTATTTTCATCCCGCCTCTCCTCTCTCTCAGAGGCCCCGCTCTCTCTTTCTCTGTCTCTCAGAGGCCCCGCCCCTCCCTCACCTCACCCCCCCGCCTCTCCTCTCCCTCAGAGAGGCCCCCCCTCCCAGCCTGATCACTCCTCTCTCTCTTTCTCTCCTCTCTCAGTCACTTAATTATTATTCTTTATTTTGATCCTGATCCCTCTCTCTCCCTCTCTCTCTCTCTCTCCCTCTCTCTCTCTCTCTCTCCCTCTCTCTCCCCCTCTCTCTCTCTCTCTCTCCAGGAACCGGGCACAGAGGAGGAGATAAAGGTGTTTGCTGAAGGCTACCATGCAGAGTTTGACCTCTTCAGTAAGATTGATGTGAATGGGGATGGCGCCCACCCTCTGTGGAGGTGGATGAAGGAGCAGCCCAAGGGCAAAGGCACTCTGGGAAAGTGAGTTTTTATCTGTGTTTAAATGTGACTGTTTAGCGTTTGTGTTTGCTTTCCGTTAGCTCCCCTCAGAGGGATATCAGGATAGAAAATAAACCTCTGAGCCCAAGTGTTCCAGTCCCTTCAAAAGGAGGGAGGGTGAAGCTATGAGCCAGATCATGCCTTGGGCCAGGTCGAGCAGGTTTGTTCTGGGACAAAGGGGAGCGCACGGCGCCACATTGGGTGGCTGTATGGGCCTTCCCCCGTAGGACTTTGCTGTCGTCGGGCAGTTTTGGTTAAATGTAGCAGGGTCCCTGGCTGTGGCTGGACAGCTCTTCAGTCAGCAGCTCTGAGCACTTCAGCGCTGAAATGAGCTTCACACTGCCTTCAGTTAACGTTTGTGAAATAACGATGTTGTTCATGTTTCACGTTCTGCTCTGACTCTGTGCCCCTTCTGCTCGCTACATTCACTTGTTTTCTTTGTTGGCTAATTTGCGAAAATGTTCATGCACATCTTTTTACATTTTAAGCATTTAGCAGACACTCTTATCCAGTGCGACTTACAAGATGTGCATTAGATATTCTCATGTGAGATTAGTACTCAATAATAATACAATTTTAAGCATTTAGCAGACTTAATTAGTACTTAATTAGAGACTACTCGGTAAGGAGCTCATTTAGAATGCTGAAAGTGTGCAGGAGCAATGGATGACCCCGTTAGGATCTCCCTGGAGCTGGAGCTCGCTGTCCTGCAGTGTGGGTGTGCACTCCTCTGATCTCTGAGCCTAAATACTCCCCTGGGGAGGCGCTACGAGAGGGCACACTGCATGCAGGATGTGACGTGAGCACTGATGCGTTTGTGTTTGTCTCTTTGCAGCAACATCAAGTGGAATTTCACTAAGGTACGTAGTGTTGTTGAGTTGTGTGTTTTTGGTGTTTCTGACAGAGTGGTGTGGCCACAGCGACCGGGGTTCCATTCCACCGGCTGCGCCAGTCGGCTCTGGCCAGGAGTCGGCTCTGGCCAGGAGTGCCACTAGGGGGCGGCAATTGGGTTGCTGTGTCTAGGAGTGGCTCTGGAGTACCAGAGTTACGGTCGACGGCTTGGCAAGTGCCGGCTCGGAGGAGGCGGTACATCGCCTTTGTCACTGCCGGTCTCAGGGCTACGGCAGTGAACTCACAACACGAGGGGGGGATTGTAATTGGAATGTACACGTGAAGTGGTTGTTACCGGTTGGTCTCACGCCCACATGGAGCACAAGGGCAAAGCTGGATTGTCGACGGCATGAAATTTAAAATAAACGGAGGCTCTTGTGCTGGTGTGCTGGCCTGTCCCAGTAAACTCATTTTCCCCCGTTCAGTTTCTGATCGACCGAGAGGGACACGTGGTGAAGAGGTTCTCCCCGATGGACGACCCTATCGTGAGTTTATTCTGCCACACGCAGCTCAGGCTGAGGCTGGTGCAGCACGTGTGTTAGACAGAGCCTTGTCCTTTAACATCTCTCTCTCACTGTCCCTGCACTTTAACATCCCCTGCACTTTAACATCTCTCTCTCTCACTCTCTCACACACACTCTCTCTCTCCCACTCACACTCTCCCACTCTCTTCCTCACACTCTCTCTATCCCTCCCACTCTCTCTCACTGTCCCTGCACTTTAACATCTCTCTCTCACTCTCTCACACACACACTCTCTCTCTCCCACTCACACTCTCCCACTCTCTTCCTCACACTCTCTCTATCCCTCCCACTCTCTCTCACTGTCCCTATACTTTAACATCTCTCTCTCTCACTCTCTCTCTCTCTCTCTCTCTCTCTCTCTCACTCTCACTCACTCACTCACTCTCTCTCTCTCACTCCCTCCCACTCTCTCTCCCTCCCACTCTCTCCCTCTCCCTCCCACTCTCTCCCACTCACACTCTCTCTCCCACTCTCCCTCACACTCACTCTCTATTTCACACTCTCTCCCACACAATCCCTCTCTCTCTCTCACTCTCCCTCACTCCCTCTCTCTCCCACACACACACTCACTCTCTCTGTCTCACACACTTTCTCTCACTGTCTCTCTCTCTCACTCACTCTCTTTCTCTCTCTCAACAGGTGATCGAGAAAGATCTCCCCAGTTACCTGTAGTCCGTCCCTCCCTCCGTCCGTCCGTCTGAGATTGGCTGAAGTCCCGCCTTCTTTCTCCGTGCCCGTGCACACAACCCTCCTCTCTGCCCCTCTCCTCTCCCTCGGCCTGCTGGGTAACGGAGTTCACTCCCCAGACCAGTGACGGCCTGTCTGTAAACCCGCTAAACGGGGTGGACAGGCCTGATGACCCCCCCGGCGTGCAGCCCCACCTGGGAGGACTCCATTACCCAGCATGCCCCACCCTGTAAAACCTGAGAGGAGGCTTACAGGCCCCTGCACACCTCACTCTTATAAACGTGCTCGTGATTGAAGACTTGATTTTGTAATGAGCAGCTAATAAACCTCAAACCGCTGTCGTGTGTCTTGACATTACTCCCCCCCACACACACACTTTAAACATCCAAAGATGTATTTGAAATGACGAAAGCCCATTTGTTCGGCGTAAATTCTTGTGACTAATCAAATAAACGTAATCAAAAATACTGGGTGTCTTCCGCACGCAAGCAATGCGTAAACGGACAAATCCGTAACCAAGCGATGGCGGTGATGAGCTCAATCGCACCATACACAGCATCTTGTTCCGACTCTGAGTCAAACAAATCCGTATTCCCCAGGAAAAAAATATATAATTAGAATAATTCTGACTTGCATATAAAGACGATGGAATATTTCACGCAGTGTGTCCAGTGTTGCTCGTGTTAGTAATTATGACCGCTTTTAGTGATCTGACTTCCGATTATATTGTCCGCCTCTATAATTCTCTTGTTTCCTGGATACGTGGGTGATGATGTCATTCATTCTACAACACAATTAATCCACATGACAAAGCAACGGTGAGTGCTCAAGCAAATGGGAAACCAAGCTCTTGTGTTTTTAAAATCGCGTTATGTGCAGCGAGCCTCGTAGAGACCCCAAATCTGTGGTGGAGCGCAGTGCGCATGCGTGACTAGATTACAGCTGTGTCATTAACTGTGCTGGCATCCAGGGCGCTTCCTGTGTCTGCGGGTCGTTTAAAGTTGCCTTGATCTCTTACGCGGTCTGCAATACTTTTACATTTACAGCATTTAGCAGATGCTCTTATCCAGAGCGACTTACAAGATGTGCATTAATACATGGTAGGAACAATCATAGTTCAGGCAAGAGATCAGTGCAGTAATACAGCGATAGACATCATTGCAGGCAGCTGTGTACCATACCTGTAACACTGGGAAGGAAAAGGTTAGTAAATATATATCCTTTTTTTTGGAGGAATAAGCAGGGATACATTATACAAGAAGTATTAAACAAGTAGGCAGTGGTGATGACAGTTGGCTAAATGTACAGAATTCAGTGGTAGTGGAGTCTGAAGAGGTGGGTTTTGAGTTTCTTGCGGAAGATCGCAAGTGATTCTGCGGTCCTGACCGATTGCGGGAGGTCGTTCCACCAGCGAGGGGTCAGGGCAGAGAAGAGGCGAGACCGCGAGGAGCGGCTGCCAGGCGCCCGGAGGGATGGGGCAGTCAGTTTACCAGAGGAGGCAGAGCGGAGAGGTCTGGCTGGGGTGCAGGCTGTGATGAGTGTCTGGAGGATATAATATTTTAATATTTTTTATTTTATTTTTTATCCAGTAAACATTAGTGTCAGCTAGAGTTTCCTTATTTGGGGAAATGTTGACTGCTTTATTATTGACCCTCGCACTAAGGATCATTATTATTCACAGTGACGATGGTGCGTTAGTGATAGGGTTAATCTCCGCGCATGCTGCTTTCCAGTGGTGAGCCCTTTGTGTAAACGGGAGCCTTGCAATAATTACATTATTTGTTTAAAAATTGAATACAGAACGCTAATGTAACGCTAATCTAACCTTGCAAATGCGATTACCATAAATGCGAGTGGAGTGAGTTAACCCTGGCATATTGCCTGTAAGGGAAGGGGAAGATTATCATCCAGTGCTTAGAGTCAATTAAACGATGACAAAATATGGGCTTTTTATTATTTTTTTAAATGGAGACCGGGACTGCAATGTTTCCAAACATAAACCCTGCTCTTCATCCAGACCTATGTAAATCTGCATGATGTTCTTAATACTGTAGCGCCACCAGGGGCGCTGTTGCAGAGGGACAATACTTCACCCACTGATGGCCCCTCCCCTTTCCACTGCAACCAAGCCAATTTACCACACCTGGCTTCAATCACCTGTTTAAGGCTTAATTAAAGACTGTCTGTTTTTTACTTTAATGAGGTCTCACTTTAACTTCACTACGAGACACACAAAAGTGCTGAGATGCTTGTGGCGTGGGAGACATCGCTGTTTAACATAATCAACATTAGGGATTTGAGCCCAGGTTTTCTGTTTTTGTTTGAAGTTTGCTGTTAGGTATTCTAATGTGGAGTGGGTTATGATCTCCAACCTGGAAATCAGCAACTGTGAACGAGAGACAGAGATTACACACATTCCATGAGTAGGGATTGAACCCACAGTTGCTGGGTGGGTGACCCCAGCGCATTTACCCCTTGAGCCACTCCAGAGCTCTATATTCAATAGCTCGTCCATCATAGTTAACTCTACAATCTGAAAAGCCAAAGAAGAAAAGCATTCCCTTCCAGATTCAGCAAAGCAGAGCCTTGAACCCAGGTCCTTCTGACAGCAGCCAGGTACCTTAACTCTGTGAGCTACCTCTCCAGTGAGGACAGATGCTTTCCCACCATGCTGCCTCTCCTCTTTTGGACCGAACTCTTGGAACAATTAAAAGGGCACCCTCAGATGACCTTAGGGATCTAGCCGGTTCATAAGGCACTAACATGTCAGAGATGTATTTTGGCCCTAAACCATTAAGTGATTTGTAGACAAGGAGCATGATTTTAAAGTCTATTCTGTGAGATACAGGGAGCCAGTGTAATGATCTAAGAATGGGAGTAATGTGATCAAACTGAAAGACTGGGACCGTGGTCCACCTGAATTAATTTGGTAATCCGGAAATACCTTGTATCACATCCTAACATTCTCGCTGCAGATATTAAAGTGAAGTATTTCGATTTTTCCTGCTACTGGTGTGCTGTGTTTTGATTGGTGAAGAGACTAGTCATCCCACGTGCGCAGGGGGAAGGGGTCAAGAGGCGAAGCTCCAGGGGGATACTAAGAATCTGTCAAGAGGCGAAGCTCCAGGACACGGAGCGAACTTCATCTAAGCGGTGGCTCACCTAAGACCCCTTCCACTGCATCCAAGCCACGTGCCCACACCTGGCTTCAATCACCTGGTTAAGGCCTAATTAAAGAGTTCCCACACCTGGCTTCAATCACCTGGTTAAGGCCTAATTAAAGAGTGCCCACACCTGAGCAGAGTGTGGGGAGAGGAGGAGAAGTGTTGGTTGTCTGAGAGGAGTGTTTGAGTTGGAGAGATAGTACTGTATTCTTGTGTATTACCAGTTTTTGGGTGACTGCCTGTTTTTGCGTTTCTGAACCTGCCATACTTTTAGTAGTAAACAGTTAGTAAATTCTACATACACACGTGCGTACGAAGTATTACACGTGCTAAGGGTTACAAAAAGGGTCTCCTATGATCTCGGTCCATAATACACTTGTCTTTACGGTCACAAAGCATTTCATTCATCTTTTGATTTGATCTTCATTAAACTTTAGCGCATTGGTCACTCTTAAGGATACTCCCATTTTATAGTCATAATTTTCATGTTATCCATTTTCAGCTTTTACAAAATCTTACTCACCATTTGTCTGCTGCCTTGTATAAAATCACAAATAAGTTGTTGTTGGTGTCGAGGAATTTACTCCACTGCCATTCACTTCGCTCTAAGACACGTAACAGAGAGGATCTGGCTGTGGTGCGGGGGAATGATTACTGTATCTTCAAGCTATAGTTTGGGGTTCAAGCCCCAGCACCTTGCTTCTGCTTTTATTGCATTTATGAGGTGTCACCCTAACTTCACTATTCGACACACAAAAAGCCTGAGGTGCTCTTGGTGTGAGGGAATGGTCGCTGTTTCCAAGAGTCAGAGAATGGCGATTGAGCACAGGCTCTCTGTTTTTCTTATCTTGGCTGTGGTGTAAGTGAATGATCGCCCTCTCCCAAAGCTGATGTTTGGGGTTCAAGCCCCAGCACTTCCCTTCTATTTATGTTGCGTATACGAGGTCTCGCCTTACCTTCACTGTTAGACATGCCAAAGAGCAGAGGGGGCTGTGGTGCAGGTGAATGATCACTGTCTCCTGAAGCTGATGTTTGGGGTTCAAGCCCTGTCACTTCCATTCTCTTTATCTTGCATTTATAAGGTCTGCCCTTAATTCCCTATAATACATGAGAAGGAGCAGAGAACACAGGTAAAGGTGCTGTGGTGCAGGGGAATGATCGCTGTCTCCTAAAGCTGATGTTTGGGGTTCAAGCCCTGTCACTTCCATTCTCTTTATCTTGCATTTATAAGGTCTGCCCTTAATTCCCTATAATACATGAGAAGGAGCAGAGAACACAGGTAAAGGAGCCGTGGTGCAAGAGAATGATCGTTGTCTCCTAAAGCTGATGTTTGGGGTTCAAGCCCCCAACTGCCTCCTTTCTCTTTGCTCAGATTTTGTCAGGTGTAGCGTTTAAATTGGCTGAAAGACAGAAAATGCTTGTGAAGGACTCTGTGGTGCAGGTGGTAGAGCTCCAGATTACGATGCAGGAGGTTGGCGGTTCGAATCCACGTGCCCGTCCTGAGCAACAGGAGGTCCCCAGGGTGGGGGGAGATGTGTGAGTGGTGTGAATGGAGTGGGTGTGAAAGAAGGGGGTGTGGATGCTGCGGTCCCCCCCGACATGTCGCAGAGCTGAAAACTGGGCTTATGCGACTGTCGAGTTTTACATTCAGATTTTTATTTTTTTGGGGGTAATAATTGTTTATTGGGGTTCCAGTGTCACCACCCGGCCGTGTTGGGCTGAGACTCTGCCTTTAAGGTGTTCAGTTGCCTCCCCCGTCTTCTTTCTGTTCATTTTACCACATCACAATTTTCCAAGACTGTTGCACGTTGCACCACTGGGGAAATGCACAACAGTCTTGTCTGACACATTTAAAATTGCGACGTCATAAAATCAACACAAAGAGGGGGACGGCAACATAACATCTTAAAGGCAGAGTCTCAGCCCAACACGGCCGTTGGGGATACCCTAGTGTGGGGGATGAGGAGGCCTACCTTGTCCACAGTCTCAGGAGACTGCCTGAAGTGGAGGGTTAGCAGGCCCAGCTCAGATGCAGCGATCCACTGTGGGGTTGTCTGCAGATCTCAGTCCACGCACTCCCCGTCAAGGTCAAAGTTCATCACCAGCAACTCCCTCTGACTGCTACTGTCTCCAGCTGGCAGGGTGGACGTTTTCTCTGCAAGACCAAGAGTAGACTGTCAATAAGACATGGGGGAAAGTGTATTAAAGATTCTCAAGCACAAAGTGCAGGCAGGATGGAATAATATGCTGTGGAAATGCAAACAATGTTTGAAACAAGGCTCTGCCCCCCCGAGGGAGTGGGGAAGGGAGAGCAGGCGTGTTGGAGCTGGAGGGATTAGGGGGCAGAGGTGTTGGAGAACTACAATGTTGATGTATTTCAATCATTGAGAGCTTATTTAGTTTTCCATTCTTGAGTTAAAACAGAAATCTTCAACTCAGATCTCAATTATTGAGGGTTTCTAAATATTTCAATCATCAAACACCTCTGCCCCCTAATCCCTCCTGCTGCAAATGAAAAGACTAAATCAAGTGAGAGTCTGTGGTTTCAGAAGGTTTTAGAAACCTTGGGTTTTGTGGACAAAGTTCATTTGGGGACACCCCTCAAGAGTGGAGGTTTTCTGGTCACGCTATTTTCGTTTTGGATATTTTTGCTTTATTCTTTTGGTTGCGGTATTACTCACGAGGAATTGTGAACTTTCACTGAATATACCAAGGAGGATGCGAAGAAGGCATGCCGAACTTTGCTGGGTCTGGAGACCGCGCTAGCTGTGAAAGCAGACGGGCAGATAGAAACGTCAGATTGGGTGAGTCGTCTACCCCACTTTGCATTCTGCGATTGGGACTCCCTCATCGTAAATACCTGCGGCGTGTTTTTGTTTACATGCACATCCATACAGCTACACAATACCAGGCTAGGCTCACCTCAACCTTAAAACAAGTGTTACGAACAAGTTGACGGGTAACAAATGGGGGCTCGCGTCCGGGATCTAGTTTGAGCTGGTTTGTATTGTGTATCCTGTGACTGAATATTGTTCGGAATATACTGAGTGATCATGATTGCCGTTTTGCTATAATATCTTTCGGTGGGAGGTAGCCTACTGTAAGCAGTTGGAAATATGGCACTCGCCATACCTTGGCTTCTAGGCAAATTTTAAATTTTAAATCAATCTGAAATAGCCTACGTTTTGTCATTTTATGTGATTTTATCCGCTCCACAAAGGTAACTCAAAATCCTAACCATTACACTACACTGCCGCCCCAATAAATAATAATATATCTTAAATAATATAGTGGAATAACAAAAAATGTGATATAAAACACGCCATGCTAGGTCATTAGGCCTATCTATCTATCAAGGGTCCACATTCTGTGGCTACTATTATTTTCTTTATCATTACTCATATTTAAAATACTGTTTTCATCTTACGTCATTGTCATTTCGGCGGGAATATAGAGGCAGTTGATGGCCTCGCGCAGAGAAGGCAGTTGATGGCCTCGCGCAGAGCCGTTCGCCGGAGTCTCATTTCCACAGAAGGGCGGACGGAGAAGACGGAGACGGAGACGGAGAAGAACTGAGACGAACACACATTTGTAAGTTGGTTATTTATAAGTTATATATATATATGTTATTTATAAGTTAATTATTGAAATGCCCAACTAGAAGGTTAACGTTAACTGAATGAGACTAAGAAGGTTTTCTGTCGCTCAGTTGCTGTTTCTTAAATTACTTACATTTAGGTATCTTAGTGCTAACTTAGCAGAGCTGCAGTCATTTATAACGTCGACGTCGTTCCATAGCTAGCTACCTAGTTAGCATTAAGCAACTTAACGTTATAATAAGTAACGTTAGATAGTCCAGATGTATAAGTATCTGGTTCAGTGGCGCTGCTAAATGCCACAGTGTATAGCTAGCGAATGTTAAGTTATATTTTATTTTTAATAAAGAAAAACAGCCCGGATTTTTTAGCATAGCTTACGCCGTTATCCTGCGAGCTAACTCACATTTTGCACATTTGTTTAACCGACAGTCAAAAGCGATTCAAAGAGAAAGCAGGATGAGTTCATCTGAAGAGGTAAGCATTATTTTATCTTCACAGATTACTCTAGCCGATCACTAACTTCGGCATTTGGATTAGTCCGATTAGTTTTGGCCTTGAAATCCTGTCTCAAAGCCATCAGTCGCAATTTCTTTTAACTTTTAAGTAAAATATTAATATTCATAAAATATTCATTCAGTCACTAGCCTTGATCATGTGCCCACATGTCTTGTAATTCAGATAAACGTTCATTCATTCAGTAAAAGTCTAAACCCGCTGTGGCAAGCGCTTTATCGCCTGTGGTAGCAGGTCACTCGATTTAAAAAGGTATTAATCCACAAACTTGAGATTGTAAATTAAATATTCGTTTTTGTCCAAAACAGTTGTGTGCTAGAAAATAAAATAAAATACAACACTCTTTTTGTCCCATTGACAAGCGCTTTAAAAAATAACCGTTTGACAGACAATAGTGGCAGAAAATACGTTGATAATGGCACCGTTTGACAGACAATATTGAAGAGTGCTACAAGCAGAAAAAATGAATGAACAGTTGATAATGACGCAGTGTTATGAACTGTTTTCACCAGAGCGACCCAAATTAAAGGTTGTGATGGCGTGATGCGTCAGCACAATTTATTGATGTTAAATATTTAGAAATTATTTCAACCATTTATTTAGAAATTCTTCAACCGGAAGTTAGTTATTGTGCCAAGCAACATTTTCCAGCTTCACTGAGCTATGTGGTGTGAGAAATGCGAATACAGTAAAGTTAATATTGCAAAACGATTTGTCGCTGGTACTCTATTTAAATGAAACAAACTTGCAATAAACGGGATGCATCAAGGTGGAGTACTCACCTCACAAATGACAGTTGATTGCGATTTATGTAGTAAAAAACTGATGTTTGGAGAGGCTAGAAGAGGGGGGAGGGATCATTTTAAGGGTCCCACCATTGAGAAGTCTCTCCTTCTGTAAACTCTCACAACATATGTTAGCTACCTAAGCTGTCTTCAATATTAGTCAACTTTCCAACAAAATGTCAGTCACTGCCATTTAAGACTGCCAATCGGAGGCTTTAAGAAATCTAAAATATTAAATTCGGGGAGGCTGGGTTTCCATGCCCCCGCCATATGGGTCACGGCAAACGTTAAAAGAAAATACCTGCAGAAATCACCTGGCGTAGAATCACTATCATTTTTCTGTGTTAGCGTAAGGCTGTTATAGTGTATAGTGCACCTGTGGTACGCCCCTGTTCCAGGAGAACCTGGAGAAGCTCAGCGTGTACTTCTCTAAGACTGAGTGGACCCGCCTGCAGAAATGTGAGAAAGTGCGCTTCAAGAACATCAAGAGGAACCATCTGGCCATGCTGGCAATAGGTACAGCTCTTTATGTTACACCGTGCAACAGCATTGCCAGGTACAACAACAACAACATTACAAGAAGCTCAACTAGGTGGGAAACATGCTGCACAGGGATGCAGAGCAACTTTGTGACAATTTGTTACATGAACAGCATTTTTGGGGAAATGTTTATTTTCTATACTTAATTGAAATGCCACAAACATGAATATTGTTACACAGAAGTTGCCATAAAATAATTACATTGTAAATGATCTTCGACAAACTCCTTAATACTAAAACAATGCAAACTCGACTGCTGTATAGTTAAAGTAATTTTGATCAGAGGAAAATATTTCCCTCTTGCATTTATGACTGATATCCAGATTAGCAATGAATCTGAACTGGTATGAATATTCAGTTTGGCAAATTATTATTTTAGAAGTCTTAAAATCAGATTTGTCTTTTAAACAGGAAGTTGTATGATGTTTTGTATACTGTCTATAAAGGCATTCGTAAAATTCCTAAATGCAGTTGACATACACCAATCACATACAGTAGCAAGCTGTGAGCGTATTTCTGACCCGTAATTCTCTCTGTTTCCCCGTTGTCTCAGGGCTTACCTCCACCACTCCAGCTTTCATGAAGCGAGGCAGGGCCAGGCGAGCGATGCTGTTGAGAACGTGCCCTGCTGAGGACAGCGACTCTGACGATGAGGAGTGGCGCCCTAGCATGGAGAGAAGGCCCCCTGGTACACAAAATATGCAGCACCACACACAGAGGAATAGCCATTAAATCAACAGGGCAATATCTGTCTTTCCATCTTACAAGTGTAGCTGTATAAGTATAACAGCACTGATATAGAATCAGCTACAAACATATGCACAACTTCCTCTTTAGAACTTTGGCACCTGAGATTCTATGTAGCCAGCTAGCTTGCTGACCATAAAGATTTCTTCTGCAAATGGCAGACAAAGCCAGATGCATGACAATAACTGTTCAAGTATAGCTAGCCGGGGCCTCCCGGGTGGTCTAGTGGTTACAACGTTCGATGCTGGCCACTGCGACTGGGGTTCAATTCCACCGGCCGTGTCAGAGTCGGCTCTGGTCGGGAGTGCCACCAGGGGGCGGCAGTTGGCTGTCCGCCCCAGTGAGGGGGGAGGGAAGCCGACATGAAGTTTGCTGCATATAGGAGTGGCTCTGGAGTATCAGAGTTACGGTCAACAGCTTGGCGAGTGCTGTCTCGGAGGAGACGATACTTTGCCCGTGTCACTGCCGGTCACAGGGCTACGGCAGTGAACTCACAATGCGAGGGGGGTATTGACATGAAGAATCTAAGGTGTAATTATTTCCTAAATGTTTCACGTGTTGGTGAAGATGCCTACCGTATCAGCTGTGTACACAAGTCCACAGCACTCCTGACATGTTGCACATTAACAACACTGCATGTTTTCCCATGTAAAGCTTTTCTGCTTCTTCAGTGTCGAGGAACTTCAACCCCCCGTTCAGGAGAGCCAGTGAGAACCAGCCCCCCTCTGGGGCCTCAGAGAACAGTGCAGCAGGACAGGGAAGGAGTGAGACAGTTTCGCTGCCCGAAACACAGGCACAGCCACCAGCGTCCTCTGCATTGGGCAGCACACAGGTGAAGTCAGCTGCACTAGGGCTCATTTAGCACAGGTAGTTAAAGTGTAAGTGTAGACACATTGGTGGAGAAACCGAGATGGCAGCTGTAACAGATTACCTGGTAGGGCCGTGGTTTGAGACTCCTACTTATGGACACGTGTAACAATTGTGGTTTAAGAACGGTGTCCTCTTTCCTTGCCCGATGTGTTCTCATCTTTTAAAGTTCTGCTTCACGCAGTCAAACAAAGAAACAACATGGTAGCCACTTGCAGTTCAGAAAGGTTAGTGTTGGAGGCGTCCTGGGGAGCACATCCATCGAAAGGACTGGTCCTTGGTCCAGTGAGGCCCAGAGTCGGGTGCAGGCTGGCTGGGAGTCCCAGAACTGACCCATGCTGCAGCAATGGGACACACCTACAGATGTGATTGGACATACAAAAATATACAGAAGAAAGACATTTTCTATAAAACCATGAAATCACAGTTTCTATGTTACTTTGTCTGTACCTTTATACTTTCATGTAAAAGTAGAAATCCCCACAAACTGCAGTGTTAATTCTTCATACTAAAATACACTGTTAGAATGAGTGGAGATACAGCAGTCGGAATCCTTTGCTCTCCATGACAATGACACAGATGGGTTTGGATGTGCTCATCATTGACTGCTCCTGATGGCCGTCTCCAAGGTGATGGGTGATTCAACTATGTGTTGATTTAGTAGGCGTTCAGGCAGACTCCTGGTAGCTACTGAGGAGTGTGGTTAGCCGTGCTGTTATAGCTCATGTGAATAATATTGTCAGTTATATTTATTGATATATTCTGTGTTCCTGCTCTTTCGCAGAGAGTGAAGAATGCTGGTGTTGGTGGTGTAGAAGAGGGAAAAGCTTTCCTGGATTCTGCCACTGAGAAGCAGAGAGGAGGATCCAAACCAGCAAACAGGGGTACAGGGGAGAGACTGCTGTGTGTTAGGGCTGTCACTGTCCTGCTCCATATTCAGATAAAACATGTAGATTCATTCCAGTAGTATTCTAATATGCGTTATTCTAATATTCCAGTAGTATTCTAATACACAGTTAACTGAAGCCTCATTTTTTGTGCAGTTTAAAGTGATGCCTGTGTGCTTTGACAAACCAGGTTATCTTTCCCATGCTAGAATTTATTTGTTAAAAGTGCAAAATATGACAAACATAACACCATCATAAACATAACATATTAGCAGAGAACAGAGGCTACTCTAACAAATGTATCATGCATTATTGGTCAAATTTGTTATCATGCATTATTGGTCATTTGAGTGGCCATTTGGTTAGCTGTGTGTGTGTGTGTGTGTGTGTGTGTGTGTGCGTGTGTGTGTGTGTGTGTGTGTGTGTGTGTGTGTGTGTGTGTGTGTGCGTGTGTGTGTGTGTGTGTGTGTGTGTGTGTGTGCGTGCGTGTGTGTGTGTGTGTGTGTGTGTGTGTGTGTGTGTGTGTGTGTGTGTGTGTGTGTGTGTGAAGCAGGTTGAAGCACCTGCCTTGGTATTGTATGACTGGACGGTTGATGTGGGTGTGATCAGTTGTGTTGCTGTGGGACTGGATTGTTTCAGGATTACTGAAGAAAGAGCTGAACACCTATACTCGGGGGGACAACCTGCGCAGCAGACCTTCTGTGCGCTACACCGAGGAAGAGGAACCCAGAGATGAAGATTATCTCTGTGAGTCATGTGGAAGCAAAGGCAACCTTTATTTGATGAGGGAAAATGATCAAGCTCTTTGTGGATGTGAATTTTTCTTTTCTCTCTCTCCCCCTTCTCTTTCCCTCCCTCCCTCCTCTCCCTCCCTTCCCTCTCTCCTCTCCCCCTTTCTCCTCCCCCCTCTCCCCTCTCCCCCCTCCCCCTCCCTCCCCCTCCCCTCTCCCCCCTCTCTCTCCCCTCCCTCCCTCCCTCCCCCCCTCTCTCTCCTCTCCCTCTCCCTCCCTCCCTCCCTCTCTCTCCTCCCTCTCCTCCCTCCCCCCTCCTCTCCCCCTCCCTCCCCTCCCTCCCCCCTCCCCCCTCCCTCCCCCTCTCTCTCTCTCCCTCTCTCCCCCCTCCCTCTCTCCCTCTCTCTCTCCCTCCCTCCCTCTCTCTCTCTCTCTCAGACTGTGAGGAGTGTGACTCCTTCTTCACTGATGAATGTGAGGTGCATGGCCCCCCCTCCTTTATCTCAGACTCTCCTGCACCCCTGGGGGCCCCCAGCAGGGCTCAGCTCACCCTGCCTCTCGGTTTGGAGGTCAGAGTCTCTGGCATTGGTCAGGGCAGGCCTGGGGGTGTTTAACCGGGACCAGAGGCTGCCCGTGGGGTGCACACCCGGACCCTACGAGGGAGAGCTGACCGACGAAGATGAGGCCATTGACAGCGGCTACTCCTGGATGGTGAGATGGAGCCGATCGCTGATTAGTGTGTGTGTGTGTGTGTGTGTGTGTGTGTGTGTGTGTTCATAGTGTAGAGGTATGTTCAGGTACAGTGTGTGTGTGTGTTCATAGTGTCTACAGACTCAGGTCCCTACAGTGAAAAGTGAGTATTTTGACTGGGCACATTGTTGGCCTGTCCAGTTCTCTGAACTCTACTTCGGTATGCTCACTGCCCCGTGGATGACAATTGACAGCCAAACAAGAGCTCTAACTCATATCTTTCAACTCTATGAATTTTCTTCATTTTTCCAGGGAAATGGTGTAATAATGAATCTGTATTGTACAGCAGTGGTCCCTAACTTTGGTCCTGGGGACCCACTGTGTGTGCTGGTGTTTGTTACAGCCAGTCTCTTTATCAGTTCAGGTTGTGGAAAACATGTGCAGAGTTACCATTATTTTTTCCTTAAACTTATTTCAACACAATGCAGTCTTGGCTCGTTGCCGTTTGCTCTGTCATTGAACTCTTCATTTTCCACAAACGGTTTAGTTTCAGTGACCAGGTGTCCATTTTCAGCAATTAGGCCCCCACTGATTTCACCTCCCAGTCTATAATTTAATAATCTTTCTAAAAAAGGTAACCAATTAACAGCTAGTTATCATTCAGTGTTTGCAATTATGGTTGGAACAAAACCCAGCACACATTGTGGGTCCCCAGGACCGAGGTTAAGAGCCACTGTTGTACAGGGCAGTGTTAACCTCTTCCTGTCAGCCCCCTAGCGTTATTCCACCAACGCCTGAGAACTAGCATAATTCACAATTCATAAATATTATTCATTGGAATTATTTACATTTTTAGTTTGCTTGCCAAAGGCAAATTACGTTACTATGGTAACAGAACTCTGTCAGCATCCTATGCCTTATACTCACTAACAAGATATCTAAAGTTACCAAGGTAATATGTCAATATATGTAGCTGGAAAACTACTTTACTGTCTGAATTTTACGAACAAACTACTTCCAGAATGTATAGTCTTAGGCTAAGTAATTATACATATGCTAAGGTTTCCTTCAAACTCCAGTAACTTTAGTTTACAAAATTAGCTAGCTGCTAAGTTAGCTAGCAAATTAACTTTAGCTAAACATATTGCTAGCACAAGCTAAGAACTATTAAGCACTCCTAACATTAATGTTGCTGCCTAAATTGAACAAACCAGCTCTACTGACTACTATTTCTTGTCCTAAGTATTGTGTGTTAGTGGTGTTAACACTGCTGTGTTATTAGATCTACAGGAGCAAGCGCTGTGTTGACTACATTGATGCACGGAGAGAAACACACTCCAACTGGATGAGGTTAGTAGTCGCGTCTAGAGAAAGCACTGCATCTTTGCATTATTTTGTCTCTCCGTCTCTCTTCTATCATTCTCCCTCTCCATTTACACTGCCTCTGTTCATCTTTGGTGTGACGTAAGGCCTGGGTACCCCATCCAATCCCCACGGGACGTGTCGGGTTTGGGGCAGGCCAGGCCGGGCTGAATTATTATTATTCAGGGTTTGCCCGGGCATTTTTGAGGGCTTCTGTAATGGAATTGGTTCTGCCTGCAGCAAGTTTCAAACCGAGGATCTCAATGCGACAAGAGAGCGATTTAGCCCGCTGAGCTAAAGACTCAAGTCTCTAAGTCTGGGAACTAATCACACTCTTATCGACGTAACAACAAAACTGTGTTATTTAACCCAAATCTGCATTTTCACATGATTTCAGACCATTAACAATACATATTTATGTAAGGGGGTAAAAGTACACTTTATCTGAAACAGGCCTTCCAGACCAAATCTGACTCCCAAAATGCTAGCTAACACAGTTCTGTGTAAACTGATGGGACAGTTAATGCAAACTCACTCTCTTTCAAGCTAACGTTAGCTAGCCTTAATGTTCCTGAATGCTGCCACCGACTCCCTGTCAGGCAGCACCACTGTCAACCATCACTCTGAAGCTAGCTGCTACAGAGATAAAATAAGTTGATAAAGTATCACTTGCTAGCTAGCTCGGTTCATGGAATGAAGGAATAAACGTGGCACAGAACCATTTCACTTGTCACTGGCTAATGTGTAAAACCTAAATCGAGACAGACGAGAGCAGGGAGACTCGAGGGGAGAGAGAAAGATGCGGGGCGCGCGCTCAGAGCCTGGCAAGCGAGGCTAGTGGCAAATTGTGCTTGTAGACACTTTAGAATAAAGCCTCTTTTTTTCCTGAAAAGGAGTTCTCTGTCTGTCTTTCCCTCTCTCTCTGCATGTCTGTCTCTCTCTCTCTCTCTCTCTCTCAGATATGTGAACTGTGCGCGTAATGAAGAGGAGCAGAACCTTGTATGCGTTCCAGTACAGAGGCTCCATTCTGTATCGCTGCTTTAAGCCCATTCTCCCAGGCCGCGAGCTGCTGGTGTGGTACGGAGAGGAGTACGCCAAAGACCTGGGCATCACCTTCGACTACCTGTGGAGCAACAAGTGCTCTGCTAAAGGTGCCTGCATGTGTCTCTACTGGTTAACCCTTAACACTGGCAGCAGGCCCTTTTCAAAGGTTCATTACTCTGCCATCCTCAAACTGCCAAGTGCCGTCAGAAGGACAGTTTTCAGTTCAGTCAATTCTGTTTTATTTTGTAAAGTAGCATCCTGTCTTTTTGTAAATTGTCCTATTTTACATACATTTTTCAGTATATTTGGGCCCAATGTGAATCGAACCCACAACCTAATTTTCATTGAAGTAAGCTGGAAAAGTCGAAGGTGCTCAAAACAAACCAAATGTCAAAGAAGAATGGTCCCCTTATGGAGTCTGTTATCTCTGTCCTGATCTCTGGCTCTCTCTCTCTCTCTCTCTCTCTCACATCATTCTCTCTTTCCTCCAACAGGGGGCGAGAGGGTGTCGTCTGAGTTCTTCTCCTGTACTCAGTGTCCGCTTTCCTACACAGCAGAGGTTTACCTGCACAAGCACATCAAGAGATCTCACCCTGACGAATATGTGAGACTGCTCAGAGCTGGATCAGTCACTTCACAGACACTCCAGCCTTCCAGCAGCTCCCCTCATATCCTCCCCAATACAGTGCAGCTCCCCCAGTGTGGGAAGAGTTTCAGTACAGATGATCATCTTAAACTACACCAGCGATCTCACACAGGGGAGAGGCTGTACCACTGTGCACAGTGTGGGAAGAGTTTCAGTAGAGATGGAACTCTTAAACAGCACCAGCGGACTCACACAGGGGAGAGGCCGTACCACTGTGCACAGTGTGGGAAGAGTTTCAGTACAGATGGAACTCTTAAACAGCACCAGCGAACTCACACAGGGGAGAGGCCGTACCACTGTGCACAGTGTGGGAAGAGTTTAAACAGCACCAGCGAACTCACACAGATGCACATCTGTAAACACACCTTAAACAACACCAACTCACACAGGGGAGAGGCCGTACCACTGTGCACAGTGTGGGAAGAGTTTCAGTCAAGATGCACATCTTAAACAACACCAGCGAACTCACACAGGGGAGAGGCCGTACCACTGTGCACAGTGTGGGAAGAGTTTCAGTAAGTCAGGTGACCTAAAGAGACATCAGCGGACTCACACAGGGGAGAGGCCGTACCACTGTGCACAGTGTGGGAAGAGTTTCAGTAGAGATGATCATCTTAAAGTACACCAGCAAACTCACACAGGGGAGAGGCCATACCACTGTGCACAGTGTGGGAAGAGTTTCAGTCAGTCAGCTGACCTAAAGAGACACCAGCGAACTCACACAGGGGAGAGGCCGTACCACTGCGCACAGTGTGGGAAGAGTTTCAGTGACTCAGGTCACCGAAAGAAACACCAGCGGACTCACACAGGGGAGAGGCCGTACCACTGTGCACAGTGTGGGAAGAGTTTCAGTCAGTCAGGTGAACTAAAGAGTCACCAGCGATCTCACACAAAGTAGAGACTGAATCAAACACGTTTCACTCTGGACATGGGTCATGTGTGTGTGTGTGTGTGTGTGTGTGTGTGTGCGCACGCACATGTTAAATCGGTTTGCATATGTTCCTGTTAATTTCTTTGTTTTATTGTTGAGTTTGTTAGTTTTTCATTTTAAATTTAAATAAGCATTCTATTCTATTGTATTAAATGTTGTTTTACTTAATTGTTTAATGTTAATAAATTTAACTAATGTCGTGTTTTGTAAATAAAGGGCTTTTTTCTTTCCCCCATGATGGCTGTATTCTCTCCAGGGAAGTCTTCTCCAGGTGAAGACGAGGCAGCGTGTGAGTGTTGCTGATGTGCGCGACAGTGTAGTGTAATGGTTAGAGAACTGGGCTTGTAACTCAGAGGTTGCAGGTTAAATTCCCAGGTGGAGCACTGCCGTTGTACCCTTGAGCTAAAGGTACTTAACCTGAATTGCGTCAGTAAAATATCCAGCATTACAAATGGATTGTATGTAAAAGAAAATGTAAACTGTAAGTCACTCTGGATAAGAGCGTCTGCTAAAATGTAAAATGTAAATGGCTACTAAATTGGGAGAAAATGGGAGAAAATCTGAAACAAAATAAAAAGAGCACGGTTTACTATGGTAAGAGTGTTGGAATACTGTAAACGTATTTGAAGCGAATATTAGCTCTTCTTAGCCACCATTTCTCCTGGCCAGCTCCTCACCATGGAAGCAGTTGCTGGAACTGGAAGCTTATCTGCAAGTGGTTGCCAGTGAAACTAGCTCACCGCCTGCTAATACTACCCGCTATTCTCTAAAAGGCACATTTACCAGAGGCAGCTAATACTACCCGCTATTCTCTAAAAGGCACATTTACCAGAGGCAGCAAAGACTCTGAGCTCAACATGAACTGTACATTAAATGATGTCACTGAAGTGCAGTGTCCAAACAACTTACATTTTACATTTACATTTTAAGCATTTAGCAGATGCTCTTATCCTTAACTTGACTTGCTAATTCAAGAGAAATAACCAGCACCCATATTAAAATAAAACAATATAACTTTGTGATATATCACTTGGTATACTAAATAGCACAATATTCATGAAGGCATATGGAAATGGGAAAACTAATTGGACCCATGAATCTCACTTATAGAATAATTGTGTTTTTACTCAAGCAATAAAGCTTCTTCATAACAATTCTTGACTTCTTAACAATATACCTTCTGTTAATACTGTAATCCATATGTATAAGTTTATGGGAGATAGAGGTTGCTGCTCTGGCTAGCAACGTTACAGTTCCTCAGAATAAACAAGCCACAGACTAACGTTAGCATTAAAACCTTGTCCGTTATTCTCATTCATTCAGGTGGGTTAAACAAACTGTATAAACGCCATAATACTGTTCATTCAAATGCAACATATTCATGAACAAGTCCATGTCATGTTGTGTCAATATGAACACGTTCTATTTGTTATTTAAGTCAATTGTATAGAAACAACTCACCAAAATTGACTATTGCACAACTGATTTGACAAAAAAAATCCACCAAGAGGGGGACACCCCCTCCACCCCGTCCCTTGCCACACCTTGGCTTTTGCTGAAATGACGCCACTGTCGGCAACGTTTCCGTACTCTCGAAATAAAACAGTAAGAATAAGCGAGGAAAAACGAAACTGCGTTTGATCGTTCAGCAAATAAAATTGTCTGGGATTTTGAGCGCATGAGATCGCTTATTCTTTTAGAAGAGTTTAAATATTGTGTTTTGTTGGATATTAAAACTGATTTAAACGAACATAAAATCAACAATCTGAGGAGAGCTTCCGCTATTGCTGGTGACTATGGCTGTGTCCGAAACCACTCCCTATTCCCTATATAGTACACTACTTTGTGTGGACGCCATTTTGTAGTGTGCGACAAATTCTAAACTGAATTTCGTTCACTATATAGTGAACGAGAAAATACCCACAATTCACCGTGATTTGTAGTGTACATCGACTGTACCCTACAATTTATCCCGTGTACCACAATGCAATGCGGTCGTGTCGTACCGTCATACATACACCTCCGTTTATGCCTCAAGAAAAGTTCCGCCAACAGCAGTAACGACAGCAACAGGAATCATGGTGGTGGTAACGTTAGCTAACTGCTTTAGCCACCGATAGCTACCGTTATTATCGCTATGGGAGTTGGTGCTAGTCATGAGCTCGTGAGTTATCCTAACGTTATTTTCTCCACACGAGCTAGTTAGCTCCCGACTTCTATAACGGTAGCTATTGGTGGCTAAAGCAGTGGCTAGCAGACAGCACCACAGTTGACAAAACCACACTTGCACATCATTAGAATTTCAACAATTTATTTGGGATTTAACATTCAAAACTGAACATGCAAACCCGATACCACCTGAGTACATTTCAACAGCTGTCATGAGTGCTCGGTTTGTTTACGGCTACGCGATACTGGGCGCGTCCGCTTGCATCACCTGAATATCCGGCACTTTTTTTTTGACGCAAATGACGTTCAGTTGTAGTCAAAAACCGCTCACTCGTTCCCTATTCCCTATTCCCTATATAGTGTTTACTATATAGTGCACTATGTAGCGAACGAAAGTTGTGTTTTCGGATACTACAACTTAACGTCATTTGCGTCAAAAAAAAGTACCGGATATTCAGGTGACGCAAGCGGACGCGCCCAGTATCACCCGTAAACAAACCGAGCTCTCATGGCAGCTGTTGAAATGTACTCAAGTGGTATCGGGTTTGCATGTTCTTAAATCCCAAATAAATTGTTGAAATTCTAATCATGTGCAAGTGTGGTTTTGTCAACTGTGGTGCTGTCTGCTAGCCACTGCTTTAGCCACCGTTATGGAAGTCGTGAGCTAACTAGCTCATGTGGCGAAAATAACGTTAGGATAACTCACAACTAGCACCAACTTCCATAGCGATAATAACGGTAGCTATTGGTGGCTAAAGCAGTTAGCTAACGTTACCACCATGATTCCTGTTTCTGTTTTACTGCTGTTGGCTCAAGTTTTGTTCTTGAGGCATAAACAGAAGTGTATGTATGACGGTATGACACGACCGCATTGCATTGTGGTACACGGGATCAATTGTAGGGTACAGGATCAAATTGTAGGGTCTCGTTCCTATATAGTCAAGTTTGAATTCGTCACACACTACAAATCACTATATAGTGCACTATATAGGGAATTGTGACACAGCCTATGAATAGGGTATATTCGAGCATCACGTGACCAAACCGGAAACCAGGCCTACTCACTTCCGCCAGTCAACAAGGTCAATAGTGAACGGGTTGTTAAAACCTTATAGTGATCAATTTTATTTTTGATGAATAACATACTATTATGCCACTAGATAATCAATGATTTACAAGAAACTAAATGTGACCCCAATAACCTTGCCTATACTCGTTTTTCAGCTGAAATGTATTAGACCGAACCAACAACACTGAACTTGAACAGCTGTTATTTTGGACTGATGCCTTTATCAAACTTCTCAAAATGGGAATACTGGTATAAGTCGTGCCTTTTAAATCATGACGATTAGATAGATTAGATAGTCAAGAGGGTCCTGATAGTATTGCCAGATTAGCCTTTATACCTTGAGAAGTTTGACATAGCGTTACCATCAATGAACTGGAACTGATGGTGAACGCGAACAGATCAACCTTATGCGAACCATCGCTACTCTCAGACTGTGGGGCTTCTCGCTCTTTCGCATAGACCTGTGACAGGCTGCCCTGATGCGAACATCGGCAGTCATCCTGTCTCTGTTTGACACTGGTGAAAAGATCTACATAGGAAACTGTTATAACAGTTTATAACTCTTTGATAACATAAAACAAATCTGTGCTGAAGGAGAGACGATAATAATGGGCGACTTCAATTACCCCTCTATCACTTGGGGGATAGTGACAGGTCAGGGCAAATGTGAAGAGGAGTTTTTAGATATGGTCAATGACTGCTTTTTGGTACAGTCTGTTACTCAGCCTATGAGAGGGAAATCAATATTGGATCTGGTTTTGTGTAACAATCCTGATAGAATTTGCAGCACAGAGGTAGGAGAACCAATAAGGGCAAGTGACCACAGTGCAGTTATTTTTGATATTTTTTGGCAAGTTAAGACAGCCTCCTCTAACTCTCAAATTTTTAATTTTAGACGAGCTGACTTTAATAAAATGAGAGAGAATTTAAGTAATATAGATAGGGTAAAACTTCTAGATTGCAGAACTGTGAATGAAAAATGGACGATATTTAAAAGGGTTATTGTAGATGTACAGTGTAAATTCAAAGTAAGGAAAAATAGGATGAAAAAACAGTCTCCGCAGTGGATGACTAAATCTTTACGGGTGATTTTGAGGCAAAAGAAACAATTGTATAGAGTATATAAAAAGGATAACTCAGAGAGAAACAAGTTAGATTATTGTAATATGCGGGCTAAGGCTAAAAAGGGAATAAGATCAGCTAAAAGGCAGTTTGAAATTAAAATTTCCCAAGATGCAAAAAGTAACCCTAAGAAGTTTTTTCAATATTGTAGTAGAAAAAGGAAAGTTAAGGATGAGGTTAAGTGCATTAAGAATAAGGAAGGAACTTTGGTTAATAATAATAAGGACATTGCAAACACACTAAACAGTTACTTTGTGGAGAGCTTTACTAGAGAAGAGGTTATAAATATGCATAAATGTATAGACAAGGTGCGGAATGTTTTGGAGGACTTTGAGATAAGGGATGTAGAAGTACTACAAAAACTACAAAAACTTAAGACAAATAAGGCAGCAGGCCCGGATGGCATATATCCCAGAGTACTCAAAGAACTTGGGGAAATTATATATAAACCATTGACAGATATTTTCAGTCAATCCATAATCACTGGAGAAATACCAGATGACTGGAAGCAGGGTAGTATAATTCCAATATATAAGAAGGGGGACCGTACTGACCCAGGGAACTATAGGCCTGTCAGTTTAACTTGCATCGCATGTAAAATGCTGGAATGTATTATTAGGGATAAGTTGAAATCATTCTTGAAAAATAATAGTATTTTAAGGGAGAGCCAACATGGATTTCTCAAAGGGAGGTCATGCCTAACAAACCTCCTGGACTTTTTCGAAGAGGCTACAAAGTGTGTTGACCTGAACCAGGCTTATGATGTTATATATTTGGACTTTCAGAAAGCATTTGACAAGGTACCACATGAGAGGCTCATTGCTAAAATTAAATCAGTAGGAATTGACCCTTCGCTAAACCACGCCCCCCTTAGTTATTGTTGCTATGTACGTCAAGCTTTCGGAGCCAGCATGGCGCTCCCACTGTCACTAACTGCACTCCCTGGAGAAATATTGTCCAATTTTTGGAAAATAGAAAAAGCGATTTCATATAGAAGCAGACAGAAGGGTATACAATATGCATTTGAAGGTTATATTCAAGATATCACACTGACTCAGCAACAAAATGACATAAAAAAAATTAAGATAGAAGCGAAAGCCTACAGATCAGAGTAAAACTGAACCACCGGGCGATTGAGACAGAGGACAACGACTTTAAGTTACACTGTTCCTGTAAAGCTGGGTAGGTCTCTATTCACTATTACAATCATTAAAAAGCAAAAGCAGTAGGCCTATATAACGTTACATTCAGTAGTAAGTTAGCTAGCATTAGCTAACTAACGTAACATTAGTCGCCTATAGTGTGCTGTAACGACATTACTCTGGTTAGCTCCACAGGTAGCTCCATACCCTGGACCTCTGTAAAGCAAAAAATATCAGCAGTGTGTCAGCCCAGTCTTCCACAAGATTTGGGTACTCGGGACTGGGCTTCCCATTGACAAAGTGCTGAAATAGTAATGAAAAAATAGTATTACATTTTGACATCAAGGTAACGTTACCCACTTGGTTTTATAGAGCTTGACTGTAACATATTAACGTTAGCAAGCTGTCTGGATCACGAATAACAAAGCTAACATTTAGTCTAACTTTACCAACGTTGCAACCCGGAGCTGTATATCCAGACCGTAGCCACGTTAGCTTAGCTGGCTAACACTTTTCAGGATTTAATTTAGGTTTTATAAAGGGAAAAAACGTATATCTCCTTCAAACCTCTCTGGGTGGCCTCCCGCGTGGTCCAGTGGTTACAACGTCCGATGCTGGCCACGGAGACCGGGGTTCAATTCCCCGTCTCGCCAAGTGTCGGCTCTGGCCGGGAGTGCCACCAGGGGGTGGCGATTGGCTGTCCGCCCCAGGGAGGGGGGAGGGAAGCCGACGTGATGTTCGCTGCGTATAAGAGTGGCCCTGTAGTACCGGGTTACGGTCGACGGCCTGCGGGTGCCGTCTTGTAAGAGGCGTCACTTCACTTCGTCACTACTGGTCGCAGGACTACGGCAGCGAACTCACATTACTAGGGGGGGATTGACATAAAAATAGCGGGTCTAATTGGCTACCAAATTGGGAGAAAAATGGGATAAAATCAGAAACAAAAAAAAAAAAAAAACCTCTCTGGGTAACGAGTGTCACTGTTACACTTGCCCCAGGCACAACGTTTAACCATAATTTGCTAAAAATCCGCAAAACCAGCTCGAAAATGAAGAAAATTTCTAATTTTTGCGTGAAAGTGAATGGAAGGCAGCCTGTCGGAGGAGGCTCTGTCGGAGTATGTAAAACACGGCGCTGTGATTGGCCAGTTTGCGTTTTTGGGCGTGGTTTAGCGAAGGGTCAATTGTAGGAGTAGTTTCACAGTGGGTTAAAAATTGGCTGCAAGGGCGAATACAAAGAGTAACAGTAGGTGGGGCCGAATCTGACCTCGGTGCTGTGGGCAGTGGTGTCCCGCAGGGATCAGTGCTGGGACCTCTGCTCTTCCTTATTTACATAAATGATCTGGATATGGACATTAGTAGCAAAATAGTTAAATTTGCAGATGATACTAAACTTGGGGGTTTGGCAAACAGTTTGGAATCTACTAAAGTAATCCAAGATGATTTAAACAAAATCCAAAAATGGGCAGATACATGGCAGATGACGTTCAATATTGCTAAATGTAAAGTTATGCATGTGGGAAATAAAAACATTAGACAGGAGTATTTTATGGGAGGAGAAAAGTTAGTAGGTGTTCAATTTGAAAAGGATTTAGGAGTTGTAGTTGATCAAAGCCTATCCTGCATCAGTGAAAAAAAGCCAACAGGATGCTGGGATACATAGCAAAAAGTATTGAGTATAAATCAAAGGAGGTTATATTAATGTTATATAACGCCTTTGTCAGTGAAGAAAAAGCCAACAGCTCTTGAAAAATCCAAAGAAGGGCAAATAAACTGATATCTGGTATGAAAGGTAAAAGTTATGATGATAGACTTAAGACTACTATTTAAACTTAGCAAAAGACTTAGGGGGATTTGATTGAGGTTTTTAAATAAAAATCAAAGTAAAATACCAAAGATCTTTTTTGGGGCCAGAACAAGGTGGAAATTAGTTAAAGGCAAATTCCACACAGATATTAGGAAGTTTTCTTTACACAGAGAGTTGTCAATGCCTGGAACAGCTTGCCAGGTCAGGTAGTAGAGGCAGAAACGCTCTGGCTATTCAAGGCCAGGCTAGATGTAGTACTGGATGTTCTTTAGATTAGGACATGATGAGCCAAGATGGGCCGAACGGCCCGTTCTCATCATTATGTATTCTTATATTCTTATGTTCTTATGTTCTTATGTTCTTATGTTCTTATGTTATTGAGCAACTGACCAGCTAACGCTAATGTTACAGGCACAGGTACTTTAAAACAATGTTTTAGAACCCTCATAGTCATGGATATAGGAGGAAACGTATAGCTTAAACCCCTTGCATCATAGGAGCCATAGATGTCGACTTGCATATCCGGTGCACATCGGATATACTAATTTTGGGCAGCTCCTGTAAGCATCTTGTATAGAACAGCGCCATTATCCCGTCTACCGGAAATGGCCAGTACCGTTTAGCAAAACATGGAAGTCCGTTGCGCATATAATGTTATACTTGATAATTCTGTTACGATGCATGAATACGTATGATTATTCAACATTTAGGAATAATGTTCTCTTCCTTGAACTCTGGCAATAAAATCTAAAATAAACGCACAAATTAAATTACATTTTGGATTCAAACAACTGAGATTGTTCTAATTAAGGGCCCCAAGGAAATAAACATTTTAAAAACTTTTATATTTTCTTTAATTTCGGTTTATTACAAAAAGGGTAATACAGCACTGCAGCAAAACCTTGAGTGTGTCCCTGTCTGTCTGTATGTCCATTACAATTTGTATTGCTGATGAACCCATCCTGACATAATTCCCATTAAATCCCATATAATGTAGGACTGGCCACAGATGGGCCCATTCTAAATCGTCAAAAGAGAGAGCAGAAAAAAGTGTGTTATTACAGCGTTATAGACACCTTCAGTGGACAGATCTGGAGAGGATCAGAACCTAACCAGTCAAAGCCGAAGAATGGAAACAGCCTCTCAGTGAACGAGTGTTTAAAGGTGTAGAGAGGAGTGTTGTCACTGGGGTCAGAGAATGACAGTTCCCCCTTGTCCCAGTCCAGCTGCACTCTGATCCTCTGGAGTTTCCTCTTCACAGTGAGGGCTGTACGAGGGTTAATCAGGGCTGCATATTTCCCATCGAGCTGCCTTATACTCCACACTCCTGCTGCTGGGATCAGAGTGAAGCGCCCTTTCCTCCTGATGGACTCTTTAGCCACACCCACTATCCAGTAACGGACATCCCCCACTTCAACATCCCAGCAGTGTCTCCCTGAGCTGAATCCCTCAGAGCCCAGCACACAATCCCACCAATCAAACCTCTCTGGATTATTAGGAACCTGTTGTCTCTCATCTCTGCGTCTCACACTGGTCAGATCCTCAGACAGGGAGAGATTGGGATGTGCTGTGTTTGGGTCCAGAGTCACAGGAGCTGAAGGTGCAGAGAATGAGACATCAGCACTGATCTGCACAAAGGGATACTGTCACGCACAATGGACTCCTATTTATATAAACTGGGTTTCAGAATAACTACCATTATAATGCCAAATTCATGTGTGAGAGAAATACCAGTATGAAAAGCTAGTAATATTTCATAAGTCTTCAAAAGTTATATAATCACTGGAAGAAGGAACAAAGCCTGTCAGTATTTGTGTAGCTCCTGTCCTTCTCCTTAAATACAGTAATAACTCTTAAAGCAGCATCTTACTATGAGCACCAGTGAGATTAAGGACTGGCGCTCAGTCTCTCCACTCCAGGGCTCTTATATAGACAGAACCAATATGACTCTGACTGGGTTTATCAGCTTGTGGAGAGGATGCTGAAGATTCTCTCTGTACAGTGAGAATGTGGAACTCCCTGCCCCCAGTACTCACTGTATTGAACAGTCCCCAGCATCTTCTCCCACACTCTGTACTTCAGATTGCCCAGGTGCTTGGCCACATCAACCAGTGCTCCTGAGACCTTCTCTGGATCCTGCAGTGTGCACTGGGCTCTGCAATAATATTCAGGAGTCACTTGTGCTGTGGGGTCAGGTTCATTACAATAGAAGATTATCAGCACCAACATGAGATCTTCATTCTATAAGAAAATGGCTCCATCCCTCCCAGCGTTGTGCCACACAGATATGAAGCAGCCCGACCCCACTGAGGGACACACATTCACAGGAGCGTGGGGGGAGGGGGGGACTTATATTAGATGGTAAATATTCATTTAATCATTGATGCAGTTATTATATGTATTTATTTCACCATTTCCCATTTGTCTTTTCAGTTTGAATGAAATTTAGCATTTTTCTGTGAGAAGACATTCCATATTATTCCATATATGTCATTGATAGTTTATTAGCATTGTAGCGTTCTACTTTTCCTATTGAACCTGATGAGACAGACATGAGGCTGGAGTTTACATACCTTTTCACTGTATCCTTGTAGCTCTGAAATAGAGTGAATTATTATCACTGTAGCACAAATTCAATCCATTAATATTGTGTTAATAACCATATTACAATTTTCTGAAAGCATACCTCATATTCTCAGAACTCTACACACAAATCCAAAAATACACACACAAAAGGCAAAACTCCACAAATCTCCTGCAAAACTAAACTATGCATTAAAAACAATGTTATGTTTTCTCAAAATGGTATTTTGTGTTCAAATGACACACACACACCATCATATGAATAGACATTTCTAAGAACCAATTGAACACTGATGTGCTCAATGTAAAACACTACTATGAATGGAAACCACTTACTACATATGTACAGTAGTCTGTTACTCTAGACTCAAATATAAAGCACACAAATATACTGTAATATAAACAAAAATATGTTATGAGTTTTTTCCCCAAAAATACTGTACACATCCCAACAAACACAAAGTTGGATGTGTAAAGTGTTCTAAATACAGAACAAATAATAGAAAAGTGTACTGTACACGGTAAAAAAAACAAATTAGGCTGCATCGTGTCTTCTGCTTCGGTCTGGCCACAGCACCTCATCAACATCGCAGGCAATGTTATCCCTGGCCAAGCAGCGGGGGAAGTATTGCCTAGCATGGCGAATCCAGCCCCGAAAAGCTTCTACAGCTATATCTGCACATGCATCTTCCATAGCTTGCAGAAGGGGTATACGCGTATGGGGATTGTGGTCATAGACCTTCCATCTCCAGGCAGAAAATTGAGAATATGGTGGGAGATAAACTACTGAAAAGCGTGGGTGGTCAATGAACCAGTTGCGGACCAGAGCAGCCTGGTGGAAACTTACGTTGTCCCAGATGACAATGCACCTGGGCTGCTCTGGGCCATCTATCTGGTCTGGTGGAATGAGCATGTTATGTAGTGCAACATGTGTTTGCCCATGTGAGGAGTCAGTGAGGATAGTAGGAAATGTAAGTTTAGCATTTTGAATTGCAGTGTGTTCCATGTGAACACAAGAGATTTTATTCATGAAGATTGTGCCAAATGTAGAGAATTGTGTGTTGTGTTATGAAAAAAAGTGTGGTTTAGAACTGCAATCTGAGTGTAAAGCAGGAAATGTGCTTGTATTTTAGCAGAATTGGTTCAGGGAGTTAGTACATGAGTTACAGGTTGTGGTCATTGTGTCTCAAGTACCACCAGTGTTAGTGTGTAAACAATTGAGAAAAACTGTAATATCTGACTGTTAATTGATAAATATGATTTGAATGGAAATATGACAAACAAAATGTACTTATAAAAGTTAGTGTCACATTTTTCTAAATCTGTAAATCAGAAAGCACAATATTAACGGTTCTTGTAATGATATTTGAAAATATACATGAATATATGGATTAAAGAATAATGTATTAAATCAATGAATGTGTGTTAACAATGATCTATATATATATATATAGAGAGAGAGAGATTCCTACAGCCAGAGTGAACAGGTCTTACCTGCAGGAATGAGACATCTTCAGCTCCCAGCTCCTCTTCTATGGCTCTGATTTGTTCTGAAAGGGAGGATATCTCTTCTGTCATCTTCTCAATCTTCTCCTTCATCATCTGACTCTTCTGCTCCTCTTCCTCCCTCAGTGCAGCTATCCTAGCTGCCTCTTCATCTTTTAGGAACTTCTGAAGTTTCTCAAACTCCATCTTTATCTGCCTCTCTGTGCGCTGGGCCTGGCTCTGGAATAAACATTATTCACCATCATTTCAACACAATCCAATGCTGCATTTTCAACACTGTGATTTAAAGGCATCAGTTCAGTACCTTGATGTGCTCTGCTGTTTGATCACAGATTAGTCTCACTTCATTAAAGGCTTCCAGCTTCTTCTGCAGTGGTGCCAGTGCAGTCCTGAGTTTCTCCTGGAATGAAATGAGTCCACACTTTACTGAGGAAACAGACCGACAGTAAACTTCACTGCCTGCACAGACAGCACAAGAGCCCCTGCTCAGACAGAGGGGAGCCAGAATGGAGACTCAGGTCCCAGCTTGTGTCTCTGATTAAGACTCACTGCAGGGGTCTGTGTTCCTTAGAGAAATGAGGGATCTACAGCTCCACTTATCGGCCTTACTGACCTCTGCAGACTGTACAAGTGATGTTTAATATTGGTGAGGCAACTTTGTGCATCCAGCTGCCCTCTGGTGGTGAGTGTGGGACAGGACAGGTGAGGAACAATGTGGTCTCTGACACACAGTGCAGCACCTCTCTGACAGAACACGGCAGGTAAAAAGGTGCGACTGCACACAATTACAGCACTAATTTAGTTTATTTAATTATGAATGAATGTGTTATTATTTTAGTGTCAAAAATTAGATTTTAGTGTCGATTCACTGACAATTGAACAATTATTTGCTTTAAATTTAACAAAATGAATCCTTGGATACTTTCATGATAAAAACTAAAATAATTTGTGAGAAGTGATAGGGATGAAAATACATGTTATCATAATTATGATATGTCCTATAAGTTAAACATATTGATAAAACGGATTCAGATTTTTCTCCATTTGGCAAAAGTGAGGAAATTGGTGAAGACCAAGGAACCAGGCTGCAAAATACTCTGAATAGGTTGAAGATCATGGAAAATGACCCCAGTTTGCAATATAATATCCACTGGAATGTGGAATACATGTTTTCTGGTTTACAGTATTTATAATACATGTTGATGTGTTTTGCCAGAAATCATTTAAACCAAGGCTTCCCAGACTTGGTCCTGGACTCGCCTGTGTGAGCTGGGTTTCACTCCAACTCTAAGCACAATGTCCCAAGTTTAATGGGCTGTTCATGTACTGTATCTTTAGTCTGTAATGACACATTAACAATGATCTGCCCTCTAAGACCACATTGTGTCAGACACACATATCTGAGCCATGAACTCTGACCCCTGCTCTCCCATGCTGTCCACTGCTCCCTCACACAGCTCTGAGAATGTCTCCATGTTTCAGCCCCTCCCTGTCTCTCTCTATCAGTCATGTGACATGTAGTTAGGAGCGGTGCAAAGTGCAATCAGAACTGAGGACTAAAACGCCTCCTTTTGTGATCATAACACTTTGTAAATATCCATTTCCTGAGCAATTCAATTATTCAAAACAAAATGTTAATATTAAAAATGTATTTTATTTCTGAAACAAACATTTCTTTACCTTAAACTGTAATAACCTAAGACAAGGCGTCAGTAGATCACAACTGAAAAGCTGAACTTTTTAAGGATCTTATTCATTTTTAAAACATAAAAAGTAAATTGATACCTATCAATTGCAGTAAATAATTGTATTTAAATGTTCTGTTATCAAATAATTACCTTATACTCTTCTACTGCCTCCTGAAGTGGTTGCAGTTTGTGGTTTTCATGTTTTTTTGATGTTTGGCAGACAAGGCAGACAGGTATTTGATCCTCCAAACAGAAGAATTTGAGTTTCTCACTGTGCAGACTGCAGAGCTCTTCAGATCCTGCTGTAGCTCTCAGACTTCTCTCCTTTAAGAACGCCTCACAGGTATTCCTCAGAGACAGGTTAGGGAAAGGGTGCTCCATAGAAGATTTTCTCCTGCAAACTGGGCACTCCCGAGATCCCTTCTGTTCCCAGCACTTCTGCAGACAGGCTTTACAGAAGCTGTGGCTGCACTTCAGGACAACAGGATCCGTGAAGATTTCAGTGCATACAGGACAGGAGAGCTCCTCTTCCAGGAGGGAATATCTGCCCGCCATTCTGTCTCAGTCTGTTTTGAGCTCAGTAATGGCTTCTGATAAAACTGTAGTTTAGTTTCACCTTTACTTAAAGCTGTTTCTCAAGCTGTAGCTAAAAAAGAAACGTCTCAAAAACTGGACTCTGATTCCTCTTCTTCTCAGACTTTGTTCTTTGTTCGTTTTAATTAATTTATTAGAGTATTACACATTGGAGGCATGTTGTATAGTCGCCACTGTAACTAAAGCGTCTGTCTGTGAGCAGGGCTGTACCTCCCTCTACCTGTTAGACACACCTCATCAGAAACATCCCTTCCTGCAGGGGGCACTGAAGGAAAAAACATTGGAAAAACATCTCGTATGACATCCAAAGATCTCAAGGCTGACCTGGAGAGGTCTGGGGTAATGGATTCAGCCCGTACCATACGCCGGACACTGAACCAAGAAGGGCTTTACGGTCAGAGGCCAAGGAAGACCCCACTGCTGAAAGAGAAACACAAGAAGGCCGGATTCATCTTTGCCAAGACCCACCTAAGCAAGCCTAAATCCTTCTGGGAAAATGTTCTGTGGACCAATGAAACCAAATTAGAGCTCTTTGGCAATGCAGATCAGCACTTTGTTTACAGACGATGAAATTAGGCTTTTAAAGAAAAGAACTTCCTACCTACAGTCCAATATGGTGGAGGTTCCATGATGCTGTGGGGCTGCTTCACTGCCTCTGATACTGGACGCCTTGAACGTATTAAGGGCATCATGAAATCAGAGGATTCCCAAGGCATTTTGGAGCAAAATGTGCTACCCAGTGTCAGAAAACTGTGTGTCAGTCGAAGGTCATGGGTCCTCCAGCAGGACAATGACCCAAAACACACATCCAAAAGCACCCAGGAATGGTTCAAGAGAAAACGCTGGACTGTTCTGGAGTGGCCAGCAATGAGTCCTGATCTCAATCCTATTGAACACCTGTGGAGAGATCTGAAAACAGCAGTTGGGAGAAGGCGCCCTTCAAATCTGAGAGAACTGGAGCAGTTTGCAAAAGAAGAGTGGGCCAAACTGCCAGTAGAGAGGTGTAGGAATCTCATTAATGGCTACAGGAAGCGCTTGATTGCAGTTATTTTATCCAAAGGCTGTGCTGTCAAATATTAAATCTAGGGTGTCATTAATGCCATTTCAGTTTATTTTATGATTTAAAAGGATGTGTTAAGTTCTGAATCAAGTTTCAATACCATTAACAGTGACATAAATAATTGTGGAGATCAAATGCTTTTGTCAATTCCAACTTCTTTTAGAGAAAATTGTGTTTTTTTAAAACGTGCAAGGGTGCCAATATTTTTGGGCCCGACTGTAGTACGTTACTGAGGCTTTGTGAAAGAATCATAAAACTAAATAAAACTGAAAATAAAACGTAACTCCATTTTGGAGTGTACCTTGACTTGTTTCTTTTATCAATCCCTCCCTATACTTGGACTGCTCAGCAATTGACCAGGGAAAAGAGAGAGAGAATTTACCAGGGGACAGAGCCCAACACCAGGTGAGAAGATCCACACATTGTCTCACAGCTAACTTCAGGTGAGACCTCATAAACGCAATAGGAACAGAACTAAGGCTTGAACCCCTAACATTAGTTTGAGGATACAGCGATCATTCCCCCACACCACAGCCACCTCCTCTCTCTTATGTGTCTCATAGTGAAGTTAAGACCTCATAAACGCAAGATAAACAGAAGAGAACCACAAACATCAGTGCTTACGCCACGGTCATCTACCGTCAGCTTTATGTGTGTGTGTTTCTGTGTGCGTGTGTGTGTATGTGTGTGTGTGTGTGTGAGAGAGAGAGTGTGTGTGTGTGTGTGTGAGAGTGAGTGTGAGTGTGTGTGTGTGTAATGACTTTGTCAGTGAGAGCTGCTGTATAGGGAGTGTGTGTGTGTAATGGGAGTGTAAGGAATATAACAGGACACCACTAGCCTTCATTCCTGCTCCACTACTAACGGCCTCAGAGTTCAAATTGTAACAGTGCAGTACAGCTGACAGTCTGTAATAAAGTCATAAATTATATTGTAGTATCTCACATATTGGGGTGGGTTAAATGCAGTTTTTAGTTTGACTGGTTCTGACAAGCAGATTTCAAGCTTAAAGACAACCTAGACATGCCAAAGCACCATTCTTTTCAAAAGCGTTTGCTACGATTTGTTTCTGACATAAAGCTTCAAAAGATGTCTGTGGAACTTTTGTAATTTAATGTGGCTTTAACCAGAACTGAAGCACAAAATACTCATGAAAACGTGTGTGTGTTTGGGTAGAGATGAGACGAATGGTCCGCTTTCCTGCGAGAGATTGCTGTGTGTGTAGATGACATGCTGCTGGAGGCCTCTGCACTCTGAGGCCAGCTGTGGGCAGAGGAAGGGGCCGGAGCATGCCTGCCTCTCCATCTCCACATCCGTCCTGTAACTGCACTGATGGCATCACGTCATATCGACAGTCGCTTCAAATCAAATTCTTTCTCCTGATCTGCAGGTAAGCAGAGAGAGGTGTGAGCTCACCTTTTATGTGTGCTGCTAAATAAAGAGCTATAGCCCTCCCTGGTACTGTTGTGCTGCCGTTTGAGTACTTCACTGGAAGAGATACACACCAATACACACCAGTATAAACCTGGACACACCTGCACATACCTGTACACGACACTGCACGGAGGTGTGTACACCGTGAGACTCCCTGTAGGCGTCTGCGCAGAAATAACGCTCTTGCTTTCCGTAAGTAATGTCAATATTTTAAAGTTGTTTCAAAAACTTTGTGATGTAGAAGGGTCCGACTGTTAAGTTCTTTGTGCCAAGAAAGTGTTTATTGAAGGAACTCTGACGTCTCACATGACGCGTGCGCAGTCCTCCTCATGTATGACCGGGGCTGAAGCTTGGTTTGAGTTGTAAAGACGTCTCTGGAGCTTCGTTTAATAAAGTAGGATCGTTGCTCATTTCACCTTTTTTTGTGTATTTTTATTCTCTATAAATATTGATGCGTTTTTTAAACCTGAACACAAAACAAGCCCACTGTAGTAGCAACGTCATTTGAGGCGTACAAACACAATCTTCCAAGACTAATTATTTTTAGAAAAACAAAACATTTAATTTCACAAATAATCATTAAATGACAACTGTCCTTCATTAATTCAGCAAAATGTAAATTAAGCAATAAAACATGATACAGCGGTCATATTTCAAAGTTCTCAAAAGATTTTAGAAGTTTTTAATGTTTCTTTAATGTTTCGTAAGTTTCCCCGTAAAAATTATATGAACTTCCGCCGCATTTATCAAACGTTCGGAGGCACTTGGGTTCAATCGTGTCCCGCGCGCATGTTGATAAATCCCAAACAGTCAGTAAATGAGAAGCGCGTTCACGGTCCCTTAATTAACATAATGGCACCGCCTCCGAAATACCATATATGGCAAAGCAGGAAACCCACAAAGATGATCCTCAGGTGAGAAATGGCGTCAAAGAGGCAGAAGAAGAATCTCTCAGACGCAGAGGTGGAGGTAATACTAGATACTGTTCAACAGAACAACCCTGTATTATTCAGTAGCAGAAGCAGTGGGGTTTCTGCTCCACAAAAGGTCCAACTTGGGCAAGCAGTCACAAGACAAGTTCATAGCGTTTCATCTGTTGAACGAAATGTACAAGAAGTCAAACTTAAATGGTTTGATATGAAACTAGAAACGAAAAGATGAATAACCGCATGCAGGCAAAACATTAAAGTCACTGAAGGAGGCCCAGGAACAGCAGAGAAGCTCTCCCAAGCGGAGGAGCGCATCGATGCCATCATCGGTGAGGTGTCGCTGTCCGCTATTACTCCAGAAGGGGAATAATAGGCACAGGTGTCGCTGAATGGAGCTTTAATGCGCACATGGGTTTCTATGGCACCGATCGTGTTAGGAAGGCCGGCCAGATTGAAAAAGGCCTGTTTGACACCGATTTGTCTCTGCGCACTATAGGGAAATGGAACATACTCCGGGGCTAGTTTAACAGCAGAATGAAGCACACCGGGCAGTATGTGGCTCATGGAGGGTTGGGATATTCCAGACCGGTCACCAATCTCCCTTTGGAAAGTGCCCGTGGCCAAAGAGCCAAGCGCTGACAGCACTTGGACATGTGTTGGAATGGCATAAGATCTTCTTGTTTGCCTCGTTCAGTCTGGCTCTAAGATGTTGCACAGCCTCAATAGAAGGGTTCTAGGGAATCGGAACCGGCTCATGAGCCACTCGTCATCCTTGTCAAAAGAAATCAGACCGGTCCCTGAAAATGCGATCTCGCCGAAGCGCTCTCGCCAATTTCTCTACTAGCTCAAGGGCCGCCATTGCAAGCGTGGACTTTACAGCATTTTGGCCTTTAAATAGTATTTCTCATCAATTAATTATTTAAAAACCAAAACTGCAATTATGAAATCATTATAACTCTTTGTAATGCTATTACTCATTCCAAATGTTTTTCTCATCTTCAGCCGCTTATTCCTGGTCAGGGTAGCGGGGCTGGAGCCTATCCCAGCATGCATTGGAGAGGCAGGAATACACCCTGGACAGGTCGCCAATCCATCGCAGGGCACACACACCATTCACTCACACTCACACCTACAGGGCAATTTAGACTCTCCAATTAGCCTAACGTGCATGTCTTTGGACTGTGGGAAGAAACCGGAGTACCCGGAGGAAACCCACGCGGACACGGGAGAACATGCAAACTCCACACAGAAAGGCCCCCGGCCTGGATTAGAACCCAAGACCTTCTTGCTGTGAGGCGACAGCGCTATCCACTGCACCACCGTGCCGCCCAAAATGTTTTTGTTTTACTTAATTAAAATAGTATTCGCAACCAATTTATGTTAGTTTATTTATAATGTATCTTTCTTTATGATATTTCAGTATTTCAGGACAAAATACGTAGACAAAGAAGCCTATTTAATGACCGATTTCATCAATAAAAGATTCGAGCTAAAAGCCGAACTGCGGAGTTTACACACACTTTGCGCGTGGTCTCAGGTTTAGGCACATTTCCTTTGCACGTCCGAACAAGTTGGACTCCCGAAAACTTTGATAAATCCCAATTTTCATGTGTAAATGTTGGTACGAAGGAATTACCAGAAATGTCGTTCTCATGTTGCTTCATAAATGAGGCCCATTGATTCCGTTGCAGACATTTCCACACAGAACTTCGCAAGGGGAAAAACCACGACGATAGGTGCATCACTAGTTATTGGCCACGAGATGGCGCCAACGGGTAACGCGAAGCCCTCGAGGAACAGGACGTATCTAAATGCGACGCGCAATAATGACGACATGGATTTAATACACACATAACTTGAGAATTAAAATGTAATTTGAGAAGTCAAACAACTGTCATACCAGTTATGTAAGTATATGTTTTAAAATGCAAATACTTAAACATGACAAAAGCTACATGTATATTAGAA
>JAINUG010000495.1:0-140000 GCA_029706075.1 Aldrovandia affinis
AAATGGGCAGAAACCTGAATTATTCAAGTTGAGTTCGGTTAGCAGAACGAGGGGGCATAAATGGAAACTGACAAAGGGTAAATTTCACACGGACACTAGGAAATATTTTTTCACACAGAGAGTGATCAATGCATGGAATAGCTTGCCTGGACATGTAGTGGAGGCTGAGACACTAGGGATATTCAAGGCCAGGCTCGATCCAGTGTTAGATACTCTAGCCTTTGGGTAAACTAAGAATTGTGAGCAGATTAGTGGTAGGAATGGACGAGCAGTGTTGGGCTGAATGGCCTGTTCTCGTCTTCCCCTTATGTTATGTTAACCTGAATTGCTTCAGTAAAATATCCAGCTGTATAAATGGATTGTATGTTAAAAGAAATGCAAACTGTGTAAGTCGCTCTGGATAAGAGCGTCTGCTAAATGCCTAAAATGTAAAATGTAAATGTAACAAGTTATTTAACCCTAAATGATGCAGTGAGTAGCTTCTCATTTCTTAACCACGTCGGAAGACATATCCTGTGGTCGTGGAAAATATATTAATTTCAGAAGGGTCAAATTATTGGCCTGCATCAAGCAAAGAAAACAACTAAGGAGATTGCTGAAACTACTAAAATTGGGTTAAGAACTGTCCAACACATTATTAAAACCTGGAAGGATAGTGGTGAACCATCATCTTCGAGGAAGAAATGTGGTCGGAAAAAAATCTTGAATGATCGTGATCGGCGATCACTTAAACGTTTGGTGAAACCATATCATAAAAAATCAACAGTAGAACTCACGGCTATGTTTAATAGTGAAAGTAAGAGCATTTTCCACACGCACAATGTGAAGGGAACTCAAGGGATTGGGACAAAACAGCTGTGTAGCCTTAAGAAAACTACTTGTCAGTGAGGCTAATCGGGGGAAAAAAAGGCTTCAATTTGCTAGGGAGCATAAAGATTGGACTCTGGAGTAATGGAAAGTCATGTGGTCTGATGAGTCCAGATTTACCCTGTTTCAGAGTGATCGGCGCATCAGGGTAAGAAGAGAGGCGGATAAAGTGATGCACCCATCATGCCTAGTGCCTACTGTACAAGCCTGTGGGGGTAGTGTTATGATCTGGGGTTGCTGCAGTTGGTCAGGTCTAGGTTCAGCAACGTTATGTGCCCAAAGAATGAGGTCAGCTGACTACCTGAATATACTGAATGACCAGGTTTTTCCATCAATGGATTTTTTCTTCCCTGATGGCACGGGCATATTCCAAGATGACAATGCCACGATTCATCGGGCTCAAATTGTGAAAGAGTGGTTCAGGGAGCATGAGATCATTTTCACACATGGATTAGCCACCACAGAGTCCAGACCTTAACCCCATTGAGAATCTTTGAGATGTGCTGGAGAAGACTTTGCGCAGCGGTCCGACTCTCCCATCATCAATACAAGATCTTCATCTAGAAAAATTAATGCAACTCTGGATGGGAATAAATGTTGTGACATTGCAGAAGCTTATCGAAACGATGCCACAGTGAATGCGTTCCATAATCAAAGTTAAAGGCGGTCCAACGAAATATTAGTGTGACTTTTTTTTTTTGGAAGGGCAGTGTATTTGTAAACACTGCTGCAAATGAATAACTATAAGTTAATTAATAATGAATAATCATAAAAAAGCTTCTTCATTTGATTGATTTTTTCTTTCCGTCTTTTTCATATTTAATTAACTCTTGTTCTTTTTCTTTAACAGCTGTCCTTAGGGCATTTGATTTAGAAAGCACACAGATCTTGTCACTGGCTTCAGCTTCCACTACAACCACACACATCCAAAACTGTACAAATTGGGTACACATTTAGAAGTAGTAAAATAAATAAATATATATATATATATATATGTGTGTGTGTGAGTGTGTAGAAGTGAAAGAACTGGTATATAACAGGATCAATTATATGAATGGAATGAAGCCTTTGTTCCAGGTGAACAGGTTTATGTAAATGTAAATGTAAATGTTTATGTAAATGGACAGGTGCTAATGCCCCACCCTTTCTGTTTGTTTGGTTGCAGTGAGTGAGAGGGGGGGCGGGGAGGGTGGGTGGAGATGGTGGTGTGTGTGGAGAAAGAGGATCATTCCTTCACCTGGCTCTACATGGTGCTTTACCTGGAGGCTGGAGACAACCCCATCAGTTGCCACAGCTACATGCTTAGGTGCCTGGATCTCCCTGTTAGCGTTAGCACCCGGCCCACACACTTCAGTTACATTTTACATTTTAAGCATTTAGCAGACGCTCTTATCCAGAGCGACTTACAAGATGTGCATTAATACATGGTAGGAACAAGCATAGTTAGCGCACGAGATCAGTGCAGGAATACAGCAATAGACATCATTGCAGGCATCTGCATACTACACCTGTAACACCTGTAACAGCGGGAAGGAAAAGGTTAGTGTTTTTTTTTTTTTGGGGGGGGGGGAGAAGTATAGTGTTGAACAAGTAAACAGTTGGTGAAGACAATTTAGCTAGATGGACAGAGTTCAGTGGTAGTGGAGTCTGAAGAGGTGGGTTTTGAGTCTCTTGCGGAAGATCGCAAGTGATTCCGCGGTCCTGACCGATTGTGGAAGGTCGTTCCACCAGTGAGGGATCAGGACAGAGAAGAGGCGAGACCACGAGGAGCAGCTGCCAGGCGCCCGGAGGGAAGGGACAGTCAGTTTACCAGAGGAGGTGGAGCGGAGGGGTCTGGGAGGTGTGTAGGGAGTGATGAGTGACTGTAGGTATGGGGGAGCAGTACCTCTGGCCGCTTGAAAAGCAAGCACCAGTGACTTGAATCTGATGCGTGCTGCGATGGGGAGCCAGTGCAGAGAGGAGAGTAGAGGGGTGATGTGGGTGAACTTCGGCTGGTTGAACACCAGACGAGCGGCAGCGTTCTGGACTAGTTGCAGTGGCTTGATGGCGCAGGCCGGAAGGCCTGCCAGCAAGGAATTGCAGTAGTCCAGACGTGAGATCACCAGGGTCTGGACCAGGAGTTGCGTGGCCTCTTGGGTGGCCCCACTGCCTGGATCTTCCTGTTAGCGTTAGCACCCGGCCCACACACTTCAGTTAATCTCACTGCCTACATCTCCCTGTTAGCATTAGCACCCGGCCCACACACTTCAGCTAAACTCACTGTCATCCCACTGCAACACGTATACCAAAACCAACACAGTGATAACACCATAACAATCAATCATTAGTAACATTGAATAGTAACCTCTTTCTTTCTCCCTCTGGCTCCCTCTCCCTCTACTCCCTCTCCCTCTCCCTCACTCCCTCCCTCCCTCCCTCTCTCTCTTCCTCTCTTTCTCACCTCCTCCATTCACAAACATCTCTCATAAAGTAATGTCCCTGGATCACTAAGGCACCATATGCTCACAGCACTTTTCAAAAGGAGATGAAATGGGATGTGTGAAAACGCTTCCTGGGTTTCCACTGAAAAGCGTTTAAAAGTGGGCTGTCCCCCCACTCCAAAGTATTAGTTGCCTGAGAACTCATCTGACTGATTAAAGTCCAAAAATGAATACAGAACATCCATGAGCATGAATATCAGTTTCTGACATCATTGCATTAAGAGGGTAACATTAAATCATCCCGCAATAAAAGTGTCTAATTAAATTAAATCAATTTAATTAACTGCTCGTTATACTTAAATTATGGTTTGAAGCAAAAGCAACATACATGGGGGTACTCCAGGACCTGGGTTGAGAGCCACTGGTCATATGATGGCATCATATTAATTAATCTTGGATTTTATTAACAGTAGTCCAATAGTTTACTGCTCTCTAATGCAGTTGGTTTCGCCAATTTCACTGCAATTCTGTATTTAGTGGATTTTGTATGAGTACAGTGCTTGTATTTTGTCTTTTTGCCAGCACATCGGAGTGGCTCACTCTCAACTGACCAATCACAACAAGGTCCCCTCAACAGGTTTTTAGGCAGTAAGCTGGCCGAGGTGTGGCCTAATGCTCAGTGTTATCCAGAGCGACTTACACAGTTTACATTTCTTTACATACAATCCATTTATACAGCTGGATATTTTACTGAAGCAATTCAGGTTAAGTACCTTGCTCAAGTGTACAACGGCAGTGCTCCACCTGAGAATTGAACCAGCAACTTACAAGTCCAGTTTCCTAACCATTACACTACTCTGCCGCGCCATGGCAGGCTCGAGGTTGATCGAGGTCAAGCCATGCATTTCAGCAATTCTGTGCTTGCAAGTTATAACATCCACCTATAACATCCACATGGACCATCCGCCGATTACAACATCAGAAGGCAACACTCTGCAAGAGGTCAATGACTTCAAATACCTGGGTTCCTGGGTGAACTCCACAGAGCAGGACCTTAAGGTCAGGAAGGCTCTGGCATGGAGGGCCCTGAACGGTATGTCAAGAGTGTGGTGCTCAAATCTCCCCCGACACATAAAGCTGAGCCTATTCCATGCCACTGTGGAGTCTATCCTCCTGTATGGCTGCGAAAGCTGGACCCTGACGCCCGCCCTGCAGAAGTCCCTGGATGGGTGCTACACCAGAATGCTACGAGCAGTTCTGAACGTAGACCAGAACATCCACATTACCAACAAGGACCTGTACGGGCGGCTGCCGAGGCTCAGCAAGAAAGTAGCATCCAGGAGGATGAAGCTGGCCGGCCACTGCCACAGACATCGGGAGCTCCCAGTCAGCAGGCTGGTCCTGTGGGAGCCAACACACGGGCATCGGTCGCGGGACGCCCCGTGCTAACGTACGTGGACGTGCTGAAGACAGATGTGGGAGCTGAAAGCTCTTCGGAGCTGGCCGGGTGTATGGAGAACCGAGAAGATTGGAGACTCCGATGGAAGCTCGTCTGAGGACGACCTAGAGAGAAGTTAGCAACCTTATCTGCAGCCACATTCCAAGCTGTGATTGTGTTACAGGATGCTCTGTGAAGTTGAGCTGTAGCTTTCTCAAGGAGAATGATGTCAAAAAAATAACGCAAATTGCTGTTCCGTTGCCTATGTCATTTTCATTGCTTGCAGATCACAGAACAGAAAGGTAGCTTGGTGCCCAAACAGGTTTCACAGGTGTTGGACTCCCTGCGCAGGTTAAATCTTTCTGATCATACTAGAGTTATGTCTTAACTCTACATTAGGAGAGGAGTGTGTCTTAACCCAAGTTGTATCTGGTAGCAGTTTGGTGAAGTGTTGAAAGATGTGGTGTAAGTGGGGATGTCAATGTATTTTATTACAGATTTAAAAAAAATTAAAAAAGAGCAATTGATGTTTCTCTTCATTATGGCTTCTTGACTGCTTGCAGGTTACAAAAGTACAAAAATAAAAGTACCAGTATTGAAGTGGCAAAACTGAAGGTCACAAATAAATATATTATGGGACACCAAAAGTAGATTTTGGTCTTTGTTCTGTTTGTTTCTACTGATCTATACACAATTCTTGCACACTAGCACATTCCAAACAAATCACACACACATATTAAAGCACGCATATAAAATATCACACGGTCTTCTCTGCAGTCTGATTAAGCTGCAGGCCTTGAGAGAGGCACCAGGGAGGGTGGCATGGGCCTGGTCAGTATCGTAGTTATGTGTATTATAAAGACAAATGAACACGGATGTGAAATATAATGAATGTGACGGGGTGCTCCGGGTCACCTTCACTCTGGGGGTTGAAGACAGGTCAGTCATCATCTCGGGCATGGCCTGTCCTCAAACCCTTAAAGGGTGGGGCTTTTCTGGCCTGAGTGTACCACATCGAACATCGATCATGAGAAGATTAATGAAATGTATGCAAATGTATTCATCAGTATTCATTCATGTAGCAAGGGAGTGGCAGGAGAATATTCCCCAATGTTTCCATAATAATATGTGTGAAGATAATGGTCTTCAGAGCGTTTTTGGTTTGACCTTGACGGCTCTCCCTGTGTGTGCACATTGGTTAAATAAACTGCAGCTGCCTTCTCATCTCTGGGTCCAGGGGCAAACCTGATGGGCCTCTTAGACCACCACCTCAAGTATCTAACCAATATTTGGTTATATTATATCTATATATTTTATGACTTTGATTATATGGCTATATTTTATGGTTATGATTATATGGTTATGATTTTCAGGTACATTTTTGCTCAGGATCGGACCCTGCTCACAACGTAGATGAATTTCAGTTTCAGAAGTATTTAGGCCTTTCAAAAAAATTGTTAACTATGGCAAATCTTAAGTAATTACCATTAATAAAATGGTTTGACATTCGTTAATAGCATACAGATATGATACATACACTATATGGCCAAAAGTCAGTGGACACCCCAACTAATTATTTAGTTCAGGTGTTTCAGCCACACCCATTGCCAACAGGTGCATACAATCCAGCACATAGCCATGCAATCTCCACAGACAAACATGTAGAATTCAGAATGGTTCGTAAAGAGCTCAGTGACTTTAAACACAGCACTGTCATAGGATGCCACCTTTGCCACAAGTCAGTTCATGAAATTTCTGCCCTACTAGATGTGCCCCGGTCAACTGTAAGTGCTATTACTGTGACGTGGAAGCGCCTAGGAGCAACAACAGCTCGGTCACGAAGTGGTAGACCACGCAAACTCACAGAGCGGGGCCGACGAGTGCTGAAGCGCATATCGCGTAAAAATCGCCTATCATCTGCTGCAACACTCACTACAGAGTACCAAACTGCCTCTGGAAGCACCATCAGTACAAGAACTGTGCGTTGGGAGCTTCATGGAATGGGTTTCAATGGCCGAGCAGCTGCACACAAGCCATGCGCAATGCCAAGCGTCAGCTGGAGTGGTGTAAAGCATGCCACTGGAGCAGTGGAAACGTGTTCTTTGGAGCGATGAATCACGCTTCACTATCTGGCAGTCTGATGGACGAATCTGGGTTTGGCGGATGCCAGGAGAACGCTTCCTTCCGGAATGCATAGTGCCTACTGTAAAGTTGGGTGGAGGAGGGATAATGGTCTGGGGCTGTTTCTCAGGGTTTGGGATAGGCCCCTTAGGTCCAGTGAAGGGTATTCTTAATGCTACAGGATACGAAGACATCTTAGCCAATTGGGTGCTTCCAACTTTGTGGCAACAGTTTGACTGTGCCCCTGTGCACAAAGCGAGGTCCATAAAGACATGGTTAGACAAGTTTGGTGTGGAGGAACTCAATTGGCCTGCAGAGTCCTGACTTCAACCCCATTGAACACCTTTGGGAGGAATTAGAATGCCGATTGTGAGCCAGGCCTTCTCGTCCAACATCAGTGCCTGACCTCACAGATGCTATTTTGGCTGAATGGGCACAAATTCCCACAGACACTCCAAAATCTTGTGGAAAGCCTTCCCAGAAGAGTGACAGCTGTCAAAGCCGCAAAGGGGGGTCCAACTCCATATTAATGCCCATGGTTTTAGAATGGGATGTCCAACAAGCTCATATAGGTGTGATGGTCAGGTGTCCACTGACTTTTGGCCATATAGTGTATGTAAGCAGGGCTGTGCAGACATTTTGGGGGGCAGGGGTTCAAGCAAAAAAAGAAAGAAAAAAAAGGGGCACTCACCCCACCGGCACACACCATTACCACCCCGATGTTGCCACACCACCGCCATCCATAATCACACACTATGTTCATAACATGGGACCTGTTTAAACTCTACTGAAACACATTATTCCATGAAGAAACCACAGATTTGAGGTAGTAATGCAAGTCAGTCAGTGTAAGTAATGCAGTCAGTCAGTCAGTGTTCAGTTGTTTAGACCAAGTCAGTCACATTAGATCAGTGGTTATTTGTTTGAGAAAGAAAGTTAGGAAGGATGAAATTGAATGGAATTCAAACAAAAAACTTTTATTTTAACAGGGAAACACACTGCTACATGCCCAAACAATAATACACTTTTAAACATGTTTTTAGAAAACTGGCTATAAAGAAAAGGGGATGACTACACAAAACTAGCAAAACGTAACTACTTGCTTCAGAAATTAATTGCAAGTTGTCCTGTAGAGCGGATAACTTTTTAAATTGATAAGGTGTATTTTTTCGTGTATACTATTATACATTTCCCTCTTTATATTTGATAGAATTTCAATAACAAATAAAGAAAAATTAACACCAGCCAAAAAAGGGCACTTTTTGACTCTGAGGGCAAAAGGGCAGGGGCTCAAGCCCCCCTTGGGCCCTATCTGTGCACGTGCCTGTATGTAAGGCATGTTGGTTCATCTGCATCTCCGTGGCTCCAGCCTGGGGGCGAGCCGAGTCGGTGCTGCAGGGGTCTGGTTGTTGTCGGGGAGATGTGGTCTGGTTGTTGTCGGGGAGATGTGGTCTGGTTGTTGTCGGGGAGATGTGGTCTGGTTGTTGTCGGGAGATGCGGTCTGGTTGTTGTCGGGGAGATGCGGTCTGGTTGTTGTCGGGGAGATGTGGTCTGGTTGTTGTCGGGGAGATGTGGTCTGGTTGTTGTCGGGGGAGATGTGGTCTGGTTGTTGTCGGGGGAGATGTGGTCTGGTTGTTGTCGGGGGAGATGTGGTCTGGTTGCCGTGGACACGCATCAGAGAAGCGTGGACTACAGAACGCGTCGCGCGCCAAGTCTGTGGCTGCTCAAATTGCATTCTTGTGTCCTGCGTTCTCGTGTACTTGTAAGAGCGCACTTCCAAGTTGACTCAAAACAATGCTCTGCCGAGAGTGCAAGAATGCAAAGCACTTAAAATCCATTACATGTGAAACGTACTTGTACTTTGACAATTATTTGTGTACTTGCCAAGTTGCATTCTTGAGTTTGGGATGCACTTGATCACATGACCATTTACTTGTTCTTGATATGCGCACTAGATAGAACGCAAGTATGCACTTTGAGACACACCCACTGTTTAAAAAATGAGGGTGCATTCTGTTTGTTTGTAGATTATTAAACACAGTGGCGGGCCGTGCATTTCACACCTAGGCCTTCAGTAGTGCTCCGTCTGAATCAATCCACCCCTCAATAACTATTTTATGGCTATAAAAGCCATCTTATTGTTATGTTTTGAGTGTCTGTTCGGTTTGTTTTTGCACTTTGTTTATTTCAAATCAAATCAAATCAAGTTTATTTGTATAGCGCTTTTCACAACAGAATTGTCACAAAACGCTTTAACAGAGGGGGAACCCAGGCCTAGACCCCCAAAGCAAGCCTAACGGCAACAGTGGCAAGGAAAAACTCCTAGGTAGGGAGAAACCTTGGGAGGAACCAGACTAAAAAGGGGGAGCCCATCCTCTTCTGGCCGGCACAGGGTATGTCCAAAAAGACCATGTCATGGTCAGTCCAAGGTTAGTCTGAGTTAGGTAGTCAGGGGGGGCTAAACCACGCGGAGAGGGTCCAGATCCAGGAACTGGGGTTGGCGTGGGGGTGAGGGTTGATGGGGGCAGCTCACACTTCTCGCAGGATCTAGGGCTCGGGGCAGGTGCCCCGAGTCAGAGGCCGAGGCAGAGAAGAGAACATGCAGTCAGAAAAAAGCAGTGCTATAGCCAGTAGCATTATGTAAGAGCAGGGGAGCACAAGCATAGGAAATATACAGTTAGCCCCAACAGGTGTAAGCTATGGCAGCATACCTATTAGGAGAGGGACAGAGAAAACACGCAGCCATGTGAGAGTTCCAAACAATCCACACCTGATCAAGGATAACCAGCATAACAGTGGTGGTAACACATTGAGGAGGTGACAGTATGGAAAGTTTCTCACTCCATAAGACACTAAGGCACGGCCTTCTCCATCTCTCCACCTAGACTATGTTTGGCAGTAAGCTAGGCTGAAAAGATATGTTTTTAATCTACACTTAAAAATTGAAACTGTGTCCGAATCCCTAACATGCCTTGGTAAACCGTTCCACAACAGAGGAGCTCTAAAAGAGAAGGCTCTACCACCAGCTGTGCTCTTCAAAATTCTAGGGAGTAATAGATGGCGGCTTCTTGTGAACGAAGCAGTCGTGTCGGCTTATAGGGGGCAATCATTTCGGTCAGATATAAAGGTGCAAGTCCGTTTACTGCTTTAAAAGTTAGCAACAGTACTTTATAATCAGCCCGATATTTAATAGGAAGCCAATGTAGTGATGCTAACACTGGAGTAATGTGCTCATACTTTTTGGATCTAGTCAAAATACGTACCGCTGTATTCTGTACTAGTTGAAGACTCTTTAGAGAGCTACTAGAGGAGCCGGATAATAAGGCATTACAATAGTCTAGCCTCGATGCAACAAAAGCATGCATCAAGGTTTTAGCATCCTCTAATGACAGAAAGTGCCGAATTTTAGCTATGTTTCTTAGGTGAAAGAAAGCTACTCTGGAAGTGTTTTTAATATGAGTGTCAAATGTAAGGTCCTGATCAATAATAAAACCAAGGTTCTTAACCATAATACTTGATGTAACTATGCAATCACCTGCATTTAACTGCAGATCCAACTTGTTCCTTAATTTTTGGGGCCCAAAACCATCATCTCTGTTTTATCTGAATTTAAAAGCAGGAAATTTACTGTCATCCAGTTCTTTATATCAGAGATACAAGCCTCTAATTGAGTGAGTTTAAGTGTTTCACCTGGTTTCATTGATATGTACAGCTGTGTATCATCGGCATAGCAATGGAAATTTACACCATGTTTACGAATAACATTACCGAGTGGTAGCAAGTATAATGAGAACAGTAATGGTCCCAGCACTGAGCCTTGTGGAATACCATATTTAACCTGAGAGTAGTCAGAGAACTCTTGATCTAATTGCACAAATTGAAACCGGTCTAATAAGTATGATTTAAACCATGAGAGTGCCCGTCACGCAAAACCAACCAGGTTTTCTAGCCTATGAAGGAGAATCTGGTGGTCAATAGTGTCAAAAGCAGCACTTATGTCAAGGAGCACTAGAATAGAAACACAACCAGTGTCCAATGCTAACAGTAAGTCATTTACAACTTTAATAAGTGCTGTCTCAGTGCTATGGTTTGGTCTAAAACCTGATTGTAATGTTTCATATAGATTATTCGTTTTAGGAAAGCAGTTAATTGTTGAGCTACAGATTTCTCTAAAATTTTTGACAAAAAGGGCAGATTTGAAATGGGCCTATAGTTCTTCAGATTAACAGGATCAAGATTTGGTTTCTTTAGAAGAGGCTTGATTACTGCTACTTTTAAAGACCTAGGTACGCAACCCAATAATAGGGATGTATTTATGATATCTAACATGGGCTGGCCTAGCACAGGCAAAAGCTCTTTAATAAGCTTTGTTGGTATGGGGTCTAACAGACATGTAGATGATTTGGAGGACATAACCAGTTTACTGAATTTGTCCAGATCCAAGGAGTGAAAAACTCAAGGGTCTCTACGCAACCCTGCTCCTGATAGCCCTGTGCTATCTCGGCAGTTGGAGTGCTAGATATTGGAGTCATTTTCATAATTTGTTCTCTGATTGTCTCAATCTTATCAGTAAACGAGTTCATAAAGTCATTTGAATTATAGTTAGAAGGATAACTGATGGAAACTGAAGACTGTTTTTTTGTCAGTTTAGCTACCGTGTTAAATAGAAATCTTGGGTTGTTTTTATTCTGGTCAATTAGTTTCGAGAAGTACGATGACCTAGCTGTAGTAAGAGCGTGCTTGTATTCGATGAGGCTGTCCTTCCAAGCAGAGCGAAAAACCTCTAAATTGGTAGAGCGCCATCTGTGTTCAAATTTTCTGGAAACTTGTTTAAGGGCACGGGTATGGTCGGTAAACCAGGGTGCAAGTTTCTTCTCACTGCATTTTTTTCTCTTGAGGGGTGCGACCGCATCAAGTGTATTCCGTAAAATGTGATTTAACGCATCAGTTTGATGATCAATTGACAAAAGGCTATTTGGGTCCTGACTTGATACTAAGGATTCGGGAAGTAAGTTTATAAGTTTTGAAGCCGTCAATGAATTTATAGAGCGGCTGGAATAGTATTTAGGTTCCGATTTAATAGGAATATTTACCTGAATTTCAAAAGAAATCAAAAAGTGATCCGATAGTACAGGATTATGGGGAGACACAATGATATTCTCGACATCGATACCATAGGATAAAACTAAATCTAAGGTATGATTGTGGCGGTGGGTTGGTTCAGATATATTTTGAACAAAACCGACAGAGTCAATAATAGCTGCAAAAGCCAGTCCTAAAGGGTCACTGTCATTATCAACATGTATGTTGAAATCTCCAACAATCACAACTTTATCCGCCATAGTTGCCAAGCTTGATAAAAACTCTGCAAACTCGGAGAGAAAAACAGTATACGGTCCAGGTGGTCTATAAATAGTTATTAAGAGGAAGGATTGCACTGAGGTAACTAGATCTTTTGACCGTCCAGAAAGCATAGAAAGCGATTCAAAAGAGGAGAACTTATCCCCACATTTAGGTGTAAAACTAAATTTTGTCGAAAAAATCACAGCAACACCGCCCCCTCTACCGGACAGACGCGGCGCTTGGCAGCTGGCATAACCATCGGGAGATGCCTCATTAAGTGCACTGTATTCGTCAGGCCTAAGCCAGGTTTCAGTGAAACTAATCAGGTCAAAACTATGGTCGGTGATTAGTTCGTTCACAAGAACTGCCTTGGGGGAAAGTGATCTAACATTTAACAATCCACATTTAAGATGCGTCTTACTACAGGCAACACTTACTGCAGGCTGAGAGGTTTTAATATAAATAAGATTGTGTACACAAATGCCACGACAGCCAGTGTGCTCAGATAGCTTTTTACTTCTAAAACCATTTCCAAAACGAGGGACAGACACAGTCTCAATAGCTAAGCTAGTCACGGGTTTTTGGAAGCTAGCAGACAGTGGTTTAGGACCAGAAGTCTGCTGCTGGCTGGCTAGCGCTCTGAGAGGTCATAAATTTTGCGAATTTATACTACGGGATAATGTTCTAGATAATAGAAGAGAACCTCTCCAGTTCGGGTGGAGTCCGTCTCTCTTCAGTAAGCCAGGCTGTCCCCAAAAAGTAGGCCAATTGTCTATGAAGCCCAAGTCGTTGTCAGTACACCAGTTAGCCATCCAGCGATTTAGCAACGTGAGTCTACTGTAGACTTCGTCACTCCTACGGGTAGGGATAGGGCCAGAGATAATTACTTCCCGACTGAGTGTTTTAGCGAGCTTACACAATCGAAACAAAATTATTTTTAGTGATCTCCGACTGCCTAAGTCGGACATCGTTGGTGCCAGCGTGGATAATAATTTTAGAATATTTACGATTATTCTTAGCTAGCACCTTTAAGTTTGCCTCCACGTCGGTAGCTCTGGCCCCAGGCAAACATTGGACTATGGTCGCTGGTGACTCTATCCTCACGTCTCGTAAAATGGAATCGCCAATTATCAGAGCTTTCTCAGTAGGTGTATTACTGAGTGGGGAAAACGATTCGAAACGTGAGTTAGGTGTATGACCTCCTTGGGACGGCGACTATGCCTCCCTCGAACCGTGACAAAGCGCCTTGCTGCGAAGGTTCTGCTGGGGGAATAGCACTAATGTCTAGGCTATTTAAACTCCTGGTGCGTCCGGCGCTAACAGAAAAGACTCTATGTAACTCTCTCCTTCCTGAATCTGGCGAAGCGTCCGGATGCGGTCCTCAAGCTCAACTATTTATCTTTCTTCAGTCATGTTTCATTCTCGTTCTGTCATGCACTTCGGGAAATTCTGTTTCGGTTTTTCCGTCTTCATTTCTAATCTCGTTTTACTTCCTTCTTACTTTCTAATTACACTTTGTATATATTAGTTAGATGTAGCCTATATAGTACTAACCAACTAATCTACTAACATTAGGGATTTAGATTAAGTTACTAACACTACTAATCACTAATTATCTCACGCTTCTAACTATCGCTGTCATTCTCTCTCGTCTCTATCGCTGTCATTCTCTCTCATGAAACATGACTGAAGAGAGATAAATAAACAAAGTGCAAAAACAAACCGAACAGGCACCCGTTGCCGTTGCATCGCATATAGATAACTCGTGTATCTAGAATAAATGCCTTTACAATAATAATAACCTCATAAAATTGCAATATTATTTAGGAAAATAGCAACATTTCACTCACCAAAAATCCTTATTATTTGTACACAAAATCCATCCTTTCTTTCCTCAAAAAGAGTTCAATTACTCTGTCGTACAGATTATCCGTGTGTTTCAGTTCCATCAAGTCCTTTTCTATCGCCATCGAAGCTAATGCTGAAAGTCGAGCCTGCCCTGTCGTATTTCTGGCATAAGTTTTCATTCGCTTTAGGGCTGAAAATGTCCGCTCAAATGTCTGAATCACAGACTGATGTGAATTATATTTTGTCCATGAGTACTTATGAAATAATTCCAAATGGTCTGTTCGCTTCCTTTCATAGCTATTCCCCTGGTTGCGCTGCATCCAGACGTGTATTTTCATATTAAAGCATTTAACCAATCACATTACATCATAGTCAGACACTCTCTGACTATCCAATCAAAGGGTGTGAATACGCTGACGTTACCTAGGCCTTCTAGAAGGCCTTCGTGTCCCCAACTCAAAATCTGATTGGTTGAAGCAACAGTTTGATCAACACTTATTTTATGCTACAGGGCCTTCAGAACGGATTGTGAAGGCCTCCAGGCAGATTTCTTTGACCCTGGCAACAAATGATGGCTGAAATGTGATTGGTTAAATGCTTTAATATGAAAATACACGTCTGGATGCAGCGTAACCAGGGGAACAGCTATGAAAGGAAGCGAACAGACCATTTGGAATTATTTAATAAGTATTCATGGATAAAATATAATTAACATCAGTCTGTGATTCAGATATTTTTTAGGCCAGCAGAGAAGGCCTTGCAGGCCCTGACGGCCCACCACTGATTAAACAGAATGTCCTTGTTCACTTACACGCCATCTTGTATTGACGTCATGATTTTAGTGACGTTTGCGGCGACTAATCGCTTCTACTGGACCTTCGTCCCTGACGTGGGTCACCACCTGCGCGGCCCTCCACAACGTCTGTCTGCCTGCTGGCGATGTCCTGGAGCCAGAGGACGATGTCAATGGTGTTCAGGTCCCACCACCGTGCCCGGGGCGGAACGAGCAGCAGGGTCAGGGAGCGCGGGAGAGGCCGGCTGCCCAGCGGCCTGCCCCAGTCCAGCCTGAGCAGCTTCTGCACCATGATTATTCATACTTCTAAGTTAATTTAAACCTTTCATTGATTTAAGTTAACTTTATACTTTTTTCAGAGTATAATTTTGGCTGGATTTTTTATTTAATGTTGTGCATTTTATATTATAAATACATTCATACCCCCCACTCCCCAAAGGCCTGTGGCTTTAATACATATTGTTTCGCCAACACATCTGTCTGATTTCTGAGCATGACATTTCATAATCAGTGATGTACTTACTTTATTCTGCCTTGGAGGAAATTTTGTTTGCAGTCCTTTGCAACCACATAAAAACAATGCATTTCTACAAACACATGATATAACACACAATAGCCAAGAAAAAAAAGTAAATTTTATTCACATTACAGTAACACAAATAGCGTTGGCACACTGCCCCTTAGCTTCTGCTGCAGCTAATGGTAGTTTCACAATGACATTTCAGGATCTACATAGGCCTACTAAGGCATAAAGTGTAGGATCCTCAAATTACATTGTGAAGCCAACATTAGCCACAGCAAAGCAACAGAAGCAATGGGGCAGTGTGTCAACACTACTGGTCCAGACTACTTACCAGTTTTAATACAGAATTATGCCATTTGGGTAAACTATTCCTGTAAAAGCAGTGGTCACAATTCATGATTTACAACTGTTGAGAAGATATATTGAAAGAATGAGTGAATAATCAGAACAATGACGTGTTATAAGAGGCAGTCATCAATTAACTATGGACATTTTATTAGTAGAATTTTGTAAAATATGAGAAGGTTGAAGGTGAAGATTGTACTGTGCTGTATGAGACAAGTCCTCTTAACTTTTACATTTCATATCAGGTACTAATTTAGTTCCCCTTCTTAGTACTTTTTCGAGCACCCAGAACTGCACACATTACTCTAAGTGAGGTCTGACAAGGGCATTATAGAATATCAATATAACCTCCTTTGATTCATACTCGGTACTTTTGGCTATATATTCCAGCATCCTGTTGGCCTTTTGCACTGCTACAGCACACTCCTTAGATGTGGATAGACTTTGATCAATTACAGCTCCGAATTCAAATTGAACATATTCTTGTTCCCATCTCCTTCCACAAAATACTCCTTATATTTTTTATTTCTAATAGAATATATGCCATTTAGCAGACGCTTTTATCCAAAGCAACTTACAGAAGTGAATGCATACATTTTTCAGTATATGTGGTCCCAATGGGAATCAAACCCACAACCTAAGCATTGCCAGTGCCATGCTCTACTTACTGAGCCACACAGAACGACACATTTCTCACATGCATAACTTCACATTTAGCTATATTGAATGTCATCTTGGATTACCTTATTCGTTTGTACTCGACCTTGCAGCAAATTATGAACCCACTCTGAAATATCTCCTGTAATTCCTACTGAAATTATTTTAACAAGGAAACTCATGTGGTACCTTTGTGGAACACTTTGTAGTCTCCTCAAAGATGTCCAGGAGGTTTTTAGGCATGAAAAAAATGTTTGCTATCTGTAATATTTCATGAATAATTCCAATTTGTCCCTCATAATACTACCCAGTATTTTACATGATGCAGGTTAAACTGACAGGAGTTCCCTGGGTCAGTACAATCCCCCTTTTTATATATTGGAATTATACTACCTTGCTTCCAGGCATCTTGCCTTATCTTACTTTCCTTTTGTCTGACTATGTTCAAGGCTGTAAGGCAGCCTGAGTGGGTGAAAAGCTAATATTCACAAGCTTGTCGTATTTGCCACCTATTCACCTACATCAGTAACGAGTCCTGTGTTGTTCAAATAGAAAACGTGAGTGTGCACCGAACCGTAATAAATTAAAGCCATTTCTCTCGTTCCTCTTCTTTTGGTGAAATGTTTAAGGACTCATTAGTTTTTTTACATACAGGTGCAACACTGATGTTTTACCATATTAGCAAACACCTATTGCTGCTCTCCATCACTGGCCAGCTAGACTGGTTACCAGGTCAAACAAACAAGCCAAATTGCAATTCAAGTAGCTTTCCAAATACACCAGAGTTCCAGCACAGTCTGAGGTCTCTAACTCAAACTTCGAGCACTTTATTCTGATTCTCACTACATCCACCCCTTTCCCTGAATGGTACTTCAGCCAAGTGAGCACAGGTGGGTGGAGCTTTTATACTGAGTAAACAAGCGGATCCGCTTCAGGTGTGCTGCCTCGGACTGGGCATGCAACAGTTCCAGGCGGCTAAGGACTGGAGCCAACAAGCAGGAAGACCTCACCCCTGATCACCCCATCCCTGATTCTGCTTTAGGGTGCTTGCTTGTGTGAATCCGCTGATGTTTCTTCAGATTACTAACTTGACTGAAATTCTTCCCACACTGAGAGCAGTGGTACGGGCGCTCTCCTGTGTGAATCCGTTGGTGTTTTCTTAAATCACTTAATTTGCTGAAACTCTTCCTACACTGGGAGCAATGGTGTGGGCACTCCCCTGTATGAGTTCGCTGGTGGCCCTTCATATGCTGCAATGTAATGAAACTCTTCCCACATTGGGAGCAGTGGTACGGATGCTCCTCTGTATGGACTTGCTGGTGTCGCTTCATTTGCTGCAATGTCATGAAACTCTTCCCACATTGGTAGCAGTTGTATGGACGCTCCCCTGTATGAGTTTGATGGTGTAGCTTCAGTGAACTTGACCGAGTGAAACTCTTCCCACATTGGGAGCAGTGGTATGGATGCTCCCCTGTGTGAATTCGCTGGTGTTTCTTCAGATTACCAAATTGATTGAAACTCTTCCCACATTGGGAGCAGGGGTACGGACGCTCCCCTGTGTGAATCACTAGGTGTCGCTTCAGTTGCTGCAATGTGGTGAAACTCTTCCCACATTGGGAGCAGGGGTACGGACGCTCCCCTGTATGAGTTCGCTGGTGTAGCGTCAGTGAACTTGACCGATTGAAACTCTCCCCACACTGGGAGCAGTGGTATGGGCGCTCCCCTGTATGAGTTCGCTGGTGTAGCGTCAGTGAACTTGACCGATTGAAACTCTTCCCACATTGGGAGCAGTGGTATGGGCGCTCCCCTGTATGGATTTGCTGGTGGCCCTTCATATGCTGCAATGTAATGAAACTCTTCCCACATTGGGAGCAGTGGTATGGGCGCTCCCCTGTATGGACTTGCTGGTGTCTCTTCATATGCTGCAATGTCATGAAACTCTTCCCACATTGGGAGCAGTGGTATGGGCGCTCCCCTGTATGGACTTGATGGTGTCTCTTCATATGCGGCAATGTCATGAAACTCTTCCCACATTGGGAGCAGTTAAATGGACGCTCCCCTGTATGAGTTTTCTGGTGAAGCTTCAGTGAACTTGACCGAGTGAAACTCTTCCCACATTGGGAGCAGTGGTATGGACGCTCCCCTGTGTGAATTCGCTGGTGTTTCTTCAGATTACTAACTTCACTGAAACTCTTCCCACACTGGGAGCAGTGGTACGGACGCTCCCCTGTGTGAATCAGTAGGTGTCGCTTCAGTTGCTGCAATGTCATGAAACTCTTCCCACATTGGGAGCAGGGGTACGGACGCTCCCCTGTATGAGTCCGCTGGTGTAGCTTCAGGAAACTTGCCCGAGTGAAACTCTTCCCACACTGGGAGCAGTGGTACGGGCGCACCCCTGTATGGATTCGCTGGTGTTTTTTCAGCAAGGGTTCAGATCTGAAGCTCGTCCCACACTGGGAGCATGTGTGGGGCCCTGGAGTGCCTGTGTGTGACTGTGTTGGGGTGGGGAGAGTCTTAGGTGGAGTGGGGTGCTGATGTGTGCTGCTGGGAGGCAGTGGGTTCTCTGCTTCGTTTCCTTCAGACCTCAGACTCCTGCTGTACTCCTCTGGGTGAACCCTCTCAATGTGCCGGTGAAGTTTCACTTCCTCCATGTGAACGAATGGGCACTGAGAGCAGGCAAGGACCGGAGAGGACACCTCAACAAGGTGTCCTGAGGAGAGAGAAGGCATAAAGGAGATATTAAGCTTTTGGGAAATATAAAAGTAAGCAGGTGCTGATAAACCCAACCGTAATTGAGAGAAAGTACAAATGGATACAATGCTGAAGACTAAACAAGAAAAGTGAGGATTTATATTAGAAGTGATACCGTCCAGGTCAACATCCTCCCTATTTCAGGGTTCCTCTGCAGACAAAATCATATCAGTCGAATAGGCACCTCAGTGATAAAGCAGAAATCATCTCAATATTGGTTTCAATAATGGTGCTTAAGGACTGTTGTCTTGTTTGTTGTCCTTTTCCTCAAACTCTTGTTTGACAATGGCAATGTTCTGCATTGCCACAAGCTAACCATCTCCAGTTCTGTGCTAGATGTCCCTTTCTTCTGTTTGCTAAATGCATCACCTTTCTATTGGCTGACATAGCCCTGACTCAAACTAGTGATGTCTAAGCCAAAGGGCTCAGCCTGCACCCTGAGAATATTATTATCAGACGTGATTATTATAACCTGTGTTTTGGTTCCTTGGGGTGATGACAGGAGAGCTACAGGAGGCTTCAGCACAGCTCCTGTAAAAGGCACATTATTTTGTGTAAGATGACAGCACTAAGGAGAAGAAACATTGTCCACTTCTAAACTGGAGATACACCGCAGCATTTTTAAGGAGCATATTATTGCATATAATAATGTCATTCGCTCCGAGAGAAAAGCCTATTTCTCAAGGATCATTGCAGAGAACAATGGCAATTCCAGGGTATTATTTTCAACAATTGACCAGCTTTTAAACCCTGTACCAATTTTGGATCCTCTCGGTATGGCGTCTGCTGAAAAACGTGATGAATTTGCCCAGTATTTTAATAAAAAAACCATTCGGGCAGGTATTGTCACATATTAATGACGCACACAAGCTATCTTCTGACAATAAAGCAACCTTGAAGCATTTTAATAGTATCTCTGAAGCTGATCTTAATAAAATCGTGACACAGAGTAAGTCATCAACTTGCAATCTTGACCCTGTCCCCACAAAATGTATTTAAAAAACTTTTAACTGTCTCACTGAACCAGTTAGGAAAATAATCAATACATCTCTTTTCCAAATGCTTTCAAAACCGCAGTCGTGAAACCGCTTTTGAAAAAAAAAAAAACCTGGATCCAAATGTCCTAAGCAATTATAGACCCATTTCTAATTTACCGTTTAGAAGTAAGGTTCTCGAAAAAGTAGTCTTTAACCAATTAAATGACTTTGTAAATGAAAATGACATTTTGGAAAAATTCCAGTCAGGCTTTAGGTCCGGCCACAGTACAGAGACGGCACTGGTCAAAATAATCAATGATCTCAGACTTAGTGCTGACGTGGGAAGGGTCTCGGTTCTTGTTCTCCTGGATTTGAGCGCTGCCTTTGATACTCTTGATCACGGTATACTACTGAATCGACTGGGAAACTGGGTTGGTTTATCCGATTGTGCTCTAAATTGGTTTCGAACGTATCTCACACAAAGACAATTTTATGTTAGTCTCGGAGCTCACACATCAGAGATATACGACATGGCTTTTGGGGTTGCACAAGGAAGCTGTCTTGGCCCTCTGTTTTTTTCATTGTACATGTTATCGTTAGGCAGTGGCTTCATTTCAGCAAAAGCCAAGGTATGGCAAGGGACGTGGGTGGGTGGGTGTCCCCCCCCTGGTGGAAATCTTTTGTCAAATCAGTTGTGCAAGTCAATTTTGGTGAGTTGTTTCTATACAATTTACTTATATATTTAGGTAACATTAATAAACAAAGGAGACAACTACAGTATCTAACTAGTAAACCTATTATTTATTTAAATGACTCAGTTGCTTTGTGCTCCTTGACTGCCTGTCTGTCTGCCATAGAACAATGGATGAGTAAAAACTTTTTAAAACTTAATGAGGACAAAACGGAAGTTTTATTACTTGGCCCAAAAGACAAAAGGGAAGTCGTTTTTAATAACTTGCGGAGTAATACGCTGCCTAGTTCTCTGGGGAAATTGACTTCTTGGATCAAACCTGAAGTCACAAGTCTTGGTGTTGTCCTAGACTCAGATTTAAGTTTCAAGTCCCAAATCAACAAGGTGATGAAAACATAATTTTTCCATCTTAAACATATAGCAAAAGTTTGACAATTTATTAAACAAGATGCTGAAAAATTGATTCACGCCTTTGTTTCGTCAAGGTTGGACTATTGCAACTCTGTCTATTGTGGTTGCCCAAAAAACGCTTTAAGGAGCCTCCAGCTCATTCAAAATGCGGCAGCCAGAATCCTCACTCAGCACATTACCCCTATTTTATTTACTCTGCATTGGCTTCCTATTAAGGCTAGAATTGATTTTAAAATTTTATTTTTAACTTTTAAAGCCCTACATCAACTGGCGCCGGGGTATTTGTCCAATGCTCGGCCATTTTCCGTGCCCTACGGTCGCAGGATGCGGGGTTAGACTCAAAACATACTTATTCAGAAATTTTATGGAATAGCCTCCCCATCTCTATTAGGGAGGTTGATTCCACTAATGTTTTTAAATCCAGACTCAAAACATACTTATTTAAAATTTTATGGCTGATTAATTTGAATAATTTTTCTAAAATTATATTAATTTGAATAATTTTTCTTTTCTTTTCTTTTCTGTTAAGCACTTTGAGACCGCTCTGCGATGAAAAGTGCTATATAAATGAGGGTTATTATTATTATTATTACTTTACAATGGATTCTTACCCGTTCATTGATGAAGCTTTCAGTGGTCTTTCCAATTGGCTAATCATCTTCCTCTTCCGGGTCACGACCTGCCCCTTCTCCCCCAGTGACCTTTTGTTTGACAGGGAATGTGGAGGTGATGACACAGGAACTGAGATATTTGTGAATTCAAGTCGGCGAATCAACACTCTCGGCTGTTTTAACAATATGGACATGACAAGAGTGGACAGTTCCCCTTCCTGTTGCCCACATTCTGATTTTACTCCATTCTTCTCCTTTCTGTGAGTTTGGGCCGTTTGATTGTTTAAATCTCTCTCTTGTTCCACCTTCTCTTTGTCTTGCTCCCTCCAATGTCCCTCTTCATCTTTCACACCATCCTCCCTCTCCATTTTCAGACTCACACACCTCTCCCCTTCCTCCTCCTTCATGTTTAACAGTATGTACTTTTCCTCCCTGCTCATCCCGTATCCATTCTTCCTCTCCTCTGTGTTTTCACTTCTGTTCAGACTTGATCTCGGCTCCACCCCTGTATAATCTGCACTGTCCACCACAGATTCTTCCTTCATGTCTTCATTAGGACATAATTGTGGGCAGCTCCTCCCATTCCTGTTGCCTGCATTCTGATTATACTCCATTCTTCTCCCCTCTGTCAGTCTGCTTGCATCCTTCGTAGGTAGCAGTCTCTGGAGGCAGCACCAAAAAATGTAAAGGCACCTTAAATTAAAGCATTTGGGTTGATACATTACATTACATTGCAGGCATTTGGCAGACGCTCTTATCCAGAGCGACGTACAACAAAGTGTTAACCGTAGTCAAGAACAGTTTAGCTGAAAGCCACCCTAGAGGGAAGTACAATTCCAGGTGCTAGGAGCAATTGTATTTGTAATACAAAGGTAGAATTACTTCAGAGAATGTTTGCGCTATATAATGCCTTGGGACATGTCTTGAAAGAAAAGATGGGCAAATGGTGTCAAAAAGCAGCTGTCTGCACAAACAGCCGCTTTTTGACTGAGACACGCCATTATTTTGTACTGTAGCAAGCTTACTTGCTGGCTTGTGTGCGAGTGTTTTGGACAGACTTGTGTTATGTGAACCACAAATTGAATTGGATTTGAGTCTCCTCCATTCCCCAAATCGCTTGTCAAAAATCTGCCGTTTATGTTAACTAGTTGAGTTATGCTACAGAATACTATCAGAATTTATAGTACCAAGTATTAGTATTAAGGTCCTAGTATTAAGGTCCATGTAGAAACATTTGACGATCTATGTTTAGCTTAAAAACAAATAAATTGTCATTATTATAAATTGTTATCATTTGTACCCTGGTCCAGGTGTAAATCTGTTAGGGAAGCAATTTTCAAAGCCAAAACGTAGCACTTAAATTTACAGATTAGCATTGCAAACCTGTTTAGACTCTATAAATTATAGAGGCCATAATGCATTCTATTCAGGGGCATCATGCAGAATATTTCGAAGGGGCTCCAAAAGTAAAATGGGGGTCCGGCTTAGCTAGCTACTAGGTTAGGTATCCATAGCGAGCTGGTTACGAACACACAGTCATCTGATTTGAACATCAATAACGTGATAGAAATTAAGGTAAATGTAAGCAGGGCATACTCTAACTGCTGGCTTACTAGGTTATGGTAGTAAGCTAATGCAAGTTATTAGCTGTCACATTTGAGATATAATGTACCTAGGTGGATGCATATTACTTATTAATAATGTTAAATACCAGAAACATCGCCAAAAAATCTAAATGGCATCACCTTATGCCTTTAGTGCTGTTCACCACAGCTAATCAGGGTGTTCTTTACATGTGGTAGATCAGTGCTATGACATTCTAAGCAGAATCTCAATAAGGATACATGACAAAAGGTAATTAAGTACCACACATTTCTGAAGAGGTTTTCAATTATGTCACACATAAGAATACATAATGATGAGAACGGGCCGTTCGGCCCATCTTGGCTCATCATGTCCTAATCTAAAGAGCATCTAGTACTACATCTAGCCTGGACTTGAATAGCCCGAGCGTTTTTTTGCCTCTACTACCTGACCTGGCAAGCTGTTCCAGGCATTGACAACTCTCTGTGTAAAGAAAAACTTCCTAATATCTGTGCAGAATTTGCCTTTAACTAATTTCCACCTGTGGCCTCTTGTTCTGCTGACCCCACTTATCTTAAAAAATCTTTGGTATTTTACTTTGCTAATCCCTTTTAGGAATTTAAAAACCAAAAATCAAATCCCCCCTAAGTCTCCGTTTGCTAAGTTTAAATAGATTGAGTGCCATCATAACTTTTACCTTTCATACCAGGTATCAGTTTAGTTGCCCTTCTTTGGACTTTTTCAAGAGCTTCAATATCTTTCTTGTAGTGCGGTGCCCAGAACTGCACACAGTATTCTAAGTGCGGTCTGACAAAGGTGTTATATAACATTAATATAACCTCCTTTGATTTATACTCAATACTTTTTGCTATGTATCCCAGCATCCTGTTGGCTTTTTTCACTGCTGTAGCACACTGCTTTGATGCAGATAGGCTTTGATCAACTACAACTACTAAATCCTTTTCAAATTGAACACCTACTAACTTTTCTCCTCCCATAAAATACTCCTGTCTAATGTTTTTATTTTCCACATGCATAACTTTACATTTAGCAATATTGAACGTCATCTGCCATGTATCTGCCCATTTTTGGATTTTGTTTAAATCATCGTGGATTACTTTGGTCGATTCCAAACTGTTTGCCAAACCACCAAGTTTAGTATTGAAGAATTGTGTATTCTGTCTGTAACTGTGCCATTTTGGGAGATCATCTGTATAGGAATGAGTGAGTTGATTAGACAGTAAGTTCCTGTCTTTGATCACCAATGCTTTGTCAGCAGATAGTGTCTCTTCTATTCAATTAGCTTCCTGACTTCCTTGCTGGTGCCTTGTTAGCAACACAAAGGCTATGCATATATTCAGGTGAGAGACTCATTGAATGGGGGTGTGTCACTTCCTGACTTCCTTGCTGGTGCCTTGTTAGCAACACAAAGGCTCGGCTCAAACTCATCATCTGTCCTTATGTATATATTCAGGTGAGAGACTCATTCACTTTAGACTCTTTACCAACTCGCTGTGGACCACTGTGTGTAATAAACTTGCATTTCAAGTCAGACTGCTGAGTCTCCTGGTCGTCTCTTCGGAAGAAGCCAACAGTTTCATCTGCAAATTTAACTATTTTGCTACTAATGTCCATATCCATATCATTTATGTAAATAAGGAAGAGCAGAGGTCCCAGCACCGATCCCTGCGGGACACCACTGCCCACAGCACCGAGGTCAGATTCGGCCCCACCTACTGTTACTCTTTGTATTCACCCTTGCAGCCAATTTTTAACCCACTGTGAAACTACTCCTACAATTCCTACTGATTTCATTTTAGCAATGAGCCTCTCATGTGGTACCTTGTCAAATGTTTTCTGAAAGTCCAAATATATAACATCATAAGCCTGGTTCAGGTCAACACACTTTGTAGCCTCTTCGAAAAAGTCCAGGAGGTTTGTTAGGCATGACCTCACTTTGAGAAATCCATGTTGGCTCTGCCTTAAAATACTATTATTTTTCAAGAATGATTCCAACTTATCCCTAATAATACATTCCAGCATTTTACATGCGATGCAAGATAAACTGACAGGCCTATAGCTCCCTGGGTCAGTACGGTCCCCCTTCTTATATATTGGAATTATACTACCCTGCTTCCAGTCATCTGGTATTTCTCCAGTGATTATGGATTGACTGAAAATATCTGTCAATGGTTTATATATAATTTCCCCAAGTTCTTTGAGTACTCTGGGATATATGCCATCCGGGCCTGCTGCCTTATTTGTCTTATTATGTAGTACTTCTACCTCCCTTATTTCAAAGTCCTCCAAAACATTCTGTACCTTGTCTATACATTTAGGCATATTTATAACCTCTTCTCTAGTAAAGCTCTCCACAAAGTAACTGTTTAGTGTGTTTGCAATGTCCTTATTATTATAAACCAAAGTTCCTTCCTTATTCTTAATGCACTTAACCTCATCCTTAACTTTCCCTTTTCTACTACAATATTGAAAAAACTTCTTAGGATTACTTTTTGCATCTTGGGAAATTTTAATTTCAAACCGCCTTTTAGCTGATCTTATTTCCTTTTTAGCCTTAGCCCACATATTACAATAATCTAACTTGTTTCTCTCTGAGTTATCCTTTTTATATACTCTGTACAGTCGTTTCTTTTGCCTCAAAATCACCTGTAAAGATTTAGTCATCCACTGCGGAGACTGTTTTTTCATCCTATTTTTCCTTACTTTGGGGATGAATTTACACTGTACATCTACAATAACCCTTTTAAATATAGTACATTTCACAGTTCTGCAATCTAGAAGTTTTACCCAATCTATATTACTTAGAGCCCCAGCCCCCATCATGCGCTCCTTCTACCGGGGCACCATCGAGAGCATCCTGACCAGCTGCATAACGGTGTGGTACGGAGGGTGTACTGAGGCCAGTCGCAAGTCCCTGCAGCGCATAGTGAGAGCAGCTGAGAAGGCCATTGGAGCCTCCCTCCCCTCCCTCCAGGACATTTACAATACACGCCTGGTCCGCAAAGCACTCTGCGCTGCAGGTGACTCCACCCACCCCTCACACCGCCTCTTCAGTCTCCTGCCGTCCGGGAGGAGAATGAGGAGCCCCCCGGCAAAGACCAGCAGACTGAGAGACAGTTTAATCCACCAGGCTGTCAGGAAGCTGAACTCTCTTCCAACTCTCCCCCTCCTTCCTCCTCTGCCCCCTGCCCCCCTGACCTGACCTCCATCCCCCCCATCTGCACAGACTATTAGCAACAGCCACTTTAACTAATACTGCTATTGCACTGTAACTGTACTTAAATCAATATTTGCACAGCATTCATTTGCACCATTTACATATTTTATATTTATATTTATAACTATTTTTAGATTTCGTTTTTATATTGTGTGTTTTGTATTGTGTGTGTGCTGTTTGTTTGTATTAATGTTAAACTGCACTGTGGATGAGAGGAACGCAATTTCAATCCCTGTATGTCGTGTATATACTGTGATTGACAATAAAGCTGACTTTGACTTTGACTTGACTTAAATTCTCTCTCATTTTATTAAAGTCAGCTCGTCTAAAATTAAAAATTCGAGAGTTAGAGGAGGCTGTCTTAACTTGCCAAAAAATATCAAAAATAACTGCACTGTGGTCACTTGCCCCTATTGGTTCTCCTACCTCTGTGCTGCAAATTCTATCAGGATTGTTACACAAAACCAGATCCAGTATTGATTTCCCTCTCGTAGGCTGAGTAACAGACTGTACCAAAAAGCAGTCATTGACCATATCTAAAAACTCCTCTTCACATTTGCCCTGACCTGTCACTATCTCCCAATTGATAGAGGGGTAATTGAAGTCGCCCATTATTATCATCTCTCCTTCAGCACAGATTTGTTTTATGTTATCAAAGAGCGTACTATTTATTTTACTGTCTGAAGCTGGAGGTCTATAACATACTCCTATATTAAGGCCCTTCTCACGATCTCCCAATAATCTAATCCAGATGTCCTCACAAGACACACGTGACTACTATTGATCGCTTGTAAAAGAAAGTTTGTTATGGCATTTATTTCTGTGTGTTACCATACACATTAATGTGTTACCATATCGTGGTCTTGACATTACTGATTCTCTTGTAAAAAAAATGTTTTTTTTGTTTTGTATTGTTTTGTTTTGTTTTTTTACTGTTATGGGCTATGACATTCCGTAATGGAAGTGCACTATGATTTGAGTTTACTTCATGACTCTATGGAAACCATTTTTCACTCTAAATATGCTTTAAAAAGTAGGCATATCTCATTTTGGCAGTCAAATATACATTCCTGCTAACTGTTACCCAATGTTATAGTAGTATACTTTTTCCATCGCATTTCCAAACACGGTGTGCAATAAGGATATTGCACTGGATAAATGATATGGGTGAATTCTACTTCATCTGGAATCCACGGCCACAAACAGCGTAGTTGCACTCCAGGACAATAGGTGGCGATATAGAGGAGTCATGAAGGAAGCGAAGTAAACTAACAGAAACACCTCCCCCTTGATCAACCAATTATCATCCTGTCTCGAAAGTGGCCACCGCGGCGCCGTGTGCATTATTTCAAACAGCGTAAAACACAACATGAGAAGAGCACTTCCTACATGAAAATGGAAACATCTCAATGAGTCTAACGTATTTGTAGTTGCCCTTTTCCCGCTCATTTTGGTATAACAATGACGCAGTCAAGCTTACTGCGGTGTTCCCATTCGAAGCTAAGGCAACCAGAGAATTTCACAACTTTCCTTAAGACAGGCAGCTAGGGAGTACATGGATTCAGGCCCCAGTCTTACCAACTGAGATTGCTAAGAAGCTAGTTAAGCAAAGGTTTGCTAGCTAAGCTAATATATGCAGCTTGTGTTGCTGTATTATTAATACATTTTGGGTTTTGCCATTGGCGTCCTGTTAACCCTGTAAGCCTTAATGTAATGAACGTTAGCTAGACGTAAGTCTGCAGACAGTCTAATTTATGCAGCTAAATCATTGGTTTGCCAGTAAGCTGAGCTAGCAAGCTTGCTTGCTGCTGTAGGGTAGTATGCGCTGAACAGTAGACTACTTAGTTTGCCAGCTTTCTTGCCATTCTTAACTAATGTACAAATAGAAAATGTTAGCTGTAGGTATGTTACAATTCCCGTGCACAACGGTGGTCTAGATGTGCCTGTGTCCCTGTGCGAGCGATTACGAGAGACTATGGCCGTACCCCAAAAAATGCAGGCTTTTCAAGGGCTGTCTGGGGTTTTTTTTTTTCACCATATGTCTGCCATATAACGTAGTTGAAAACTCGATCCTCCATCTTGTTTCCGAAATTTGATTAAACATTGCTCGGGGCCTCCCGCGTGGTCCAGTGGTTACAACGTCCGACGCTGGCCACGGAGACCGGGGTTCAATTCCCCGTCTCGCCAAGTGTCGGCTTTGGCCGGGAGTGCCACCAGGGGGCGGCGATTGGCTGTCCGCCCCAGGGAGGGGGGAGGGAAGCCGACGTGACGTTCACTGCGTATAGTGGCCTTGTAAGTACCGGGGTTCGGTCGACGGCTTGGCGAGTGACGTCTCGGAAGAGGCGTCACTTCGCCTTCGTCACTACCGGTCGCAGGACTATGGCAGCGAACTCACATTACTAGGGGGGGATTGACGTTAAAAATAGCGGGTCTAATTGGCTACCAAATTGGGATAAAATGGGATAAAATCAGAAACAAATAAAAAAATAAAAAAAATAAAACATTGCTCGGTTTGGTCATACGCTACACTTCAGAGTCAGACTCGTGTTTAGTGCTTTCAAAATGATATATCGCAAGTTCAGGACTAAATAAGAGGTATCCAGGACGTTAATTTAACATTTTATCTTGTTTATGGTGAAATTTCATTGAAATCTGTCGATGCGAAATGCGATGTTTTTGACCCGGAATGTGAGATATCTTTGCCCAAATGCTCACTGCCTGCTGTGGTTTTTGCCGTGTCGCGGCGTGTGCGCAACATGTAGGCCTAATTATGTGATTAAATGATAATGTAATGTAATTTCAGATAATTCAAATTAATTCTAAGATGTATATCTTTTTTAGAATGCTTCAATCTGTAATTACTGAAAGTTTCATGCAATTATCTTTATTTTTAAGAAAGTTATGGCCATTTATGTTATTGGATCACAGCTTTTGTTTCAAGCCCATTGAAAAGGAATGGGGGTCAATATGCAAATTTTCGAGTGTTAAAATGACCATAACTTCCTTAAAACTTAACATATGACAGTGAATAGGGTGCCAAATTAAATGTATTTTAACGCTCTATCTGGTGGGATAAGTTTCAGGCTCGATTTATAACATTTCAAAATTTTGTAACATACCAATTAGCTGTAGTTCTGAAATGGTTGAGAAATTAATCGATTGCATAATGAAACATCTAGCTAGATAGCATGCAGCAAACCTTAGCACACAGAGCTAACTGATCACCTTACTCGCTGTTACGTCCCTAAATTCACCCGCGTTCCAATAACCAGGGAACACATACTGGACACAACACATACAAATCCGCCAGGCCAAACCGTCCACAAGTTTGACAAAGTTGTATTATTTAATAATGTGTATTAATATTATTTAAGATTTAATCATAAAAAGACATACTTACATTGATGCTGGAAACAAAAGTAAAATAAAAACAGACTACTATGCTTTCCTAATCTACAAAACAAAAGATTCCTCTCCCAGTGCAAAGTTGGTTTTAAACGAGGCAATCAGCAATCAGGCAGCTGGCGATTAGCCTCCGCGTCCCCGTGCATAACACTGGCTAGTAAGCAAACAGCACTTTCACAATTGCACATAAACTGCTCCAAAATAATTGGTGCCTGATCTAGCTTAGAACGTTTTATTTTTGTTGTGCACAATGTCCGTCCTGGAACATGTCGGCAGTCAAAGCCAGGAATTGGAAGAAAAAAAACGTTCCCAAGCCATGTTCAATATCTGGCCACACCGCAAAGCTGTACGCGCATTAAAGGTACATTACTATGCATCTATATGTTGGTGTATAAATCGCTTGGAAACTAGCTACTTGATGGGCTAAAGTAATACAACAAATATATGGTTATACAACAAAGACTTCATTTTAATTCGTACTAGATAGCTGGCTAGCGATTTAAGATTGCCTGTAAGAAACCTCAGTGCATAATCACAGACCTAACGCCGCTGGATGTGTTCGCTGAATTTGGCAAACTCGTAATGTTACATTGGTAGTTTGCTACGTTGTCGAACACTGCATTGCATAAAAGTCAAAGATAAAATTATACTCACCCCTGGTTTCCCGTTCAGTGTTTTCTATGTGTCTAAATATTGTAAAGAAATTAGCCTTAAAAGGCTTTAAAGTACTACGGTCTGAATTACACTTGATCCTGCATCCACAGCGTTCACCGTCTCTGTTAAGTCTTGTGAGAAGGAGACACTGCTGTTAAAATGTAAATTCAAAAATGCCGCTTCCCTCCCCTGATGGTTAAACATACGCACCCCTCGCTTGATCAAGAACACGCTCCTTTGAGAGGAAACCGGCTGTTTGTGCTTCACCATTACAGTCCGGAGTAGAAAAATGTAAAGAACCGACTTGTGGAAACGGTCCGTGTACGGCCAGTTTACCATAGATCTAAAAACGAGGATACCGCATTGGCCATCTAAATAAATGATTTAAAACTCCAACTCTGACTTGTTACATTCTGTATTTGTGTTAGTATGTTGCCAAATGTTAAGATAATTTGGTCATTAGTTAATATTGAAAATTAGCGTCACTCATAGAAATCAATAAAGAACCAAACACAGCAAACACAAATAAAATACAAATACACTGCCTGGGCAAAAAAAAAGTCACCACCTGGATTTAACTAAGCAAATAGTTAAGAGCCTTCCATTGGAGAATTACTGCAGTGATTAATATGTTTTAGCTGGCAACAAGTGGCGGCAGTGTTCGCATAATGGTTAAGGAGCTGGGCTTGTAACGCAAAGGTTGCTGGTTCGATTCCCAGGTGGGGACACTGCTGTTGTACCCTTGAGCAAGGTAATTAACCTGAATTGCTTCAGTAAAATATCCAGCTGTATAAATGGATTGTATGTTAAAAGAAATGCAAACTGTGTAAGTCGCTCTGGATAAGAGCGTCTGCTAAATGCCTAAAATGTCAAATGTAAATGTAACAAGTTATTTAACCCTAACTGATGCAGTGAGTAGCTTCTCATTTCTTAACCACGTCGGAAGACATATCCTGTGGTCGTGGAAAAGTTATTCATCTGTTTCAGAAGGGTCAAATTATTGGCCTGCATCAACCAAAGAAAACAACTAAGGAGATTGCTGAAACTACTAAAATTGGGTTAAGAACTGTCCAACACATTATTAAAACCTGGAAGGATAGTGGTGAACCATCATCTTCGAGGAAGAAATGTGGTCGGAAAAAAATCTTGAATGATCGTGATCGGCGATCACTTAAACATTTGGTGAAATCATATCGTAAAAAATCAACAGTAGAACTCACGGCTATGTTTAATAGTGAAAGTAAGAGCATTTCCACACGCACAATGTGAAGGGAACTCAAGGGATTGGGACAAAACAGCTGTGTAGCCTTAAGAAAACTACTTGTCAGTGAGGCTAATCTGAAAAAAAGGCTTCAATTTGCTAGGGAGCATAAAGATTGGACTCTGGAGCAATGGAAGGTCATGTGGTCTGATGAGTCCAGATTTACCCTGTTTCAGAGTGATGGGCGCATCAGGGTAAGAAGAGAGGCGGATAAAGTGATGCACCCATCATGCCTAGTGCCTACCGTACAAGCCTGTGGGGGCAGTGTTATGATCTGGGGTTGCTGCAGTTGGTCAGGTCTAGGTTCAGCAACGTTATGTGCCCAAAGAATGAGGTCAGCTGACTACCTGAATATACTGAATGACCAGGCTTTTCCATCAATGGATTTTTTTTCTTCTCTGATGGCACGGGCATATTCCAAGATGACAATGCCACAATTCATCGGGCTCAAATTGTGAAAGAGTGGTTCAGGGAGCATGAGATCATTTTCACACATGGATTGGCCACCACAGAGTCCAGACCTTAACCCCATTGATAATCTTTGGGATGTGCTGGAGAAGACTTTGCGCAGCGGTCCGACTCTCCCATCATCAATACAAGATCTTGGCGAAAAATGTATGCAACTCTGGATGGGAATAAATGTTGTGACATTGCAGAAGCTTATCGAAACGATGCCACGGCGAATGCGTTCCATAATCAAAGTTAAAGGCGGTCCAACGAAATATTAGTGTGTGATTTTTTTGTGATGATTTAATGTTAAGAGGGTAACATTAAATCATCCCGCAATAAAAGTGTCTAATTAAATTAAATCAATTTAATGAACTGCTCGTTATACTTAAATTATGGTTTGAAGCAAAAGCAACATACATGGGGGTACTCCAGGACCTGGGTTGAGAGCCACTGGTCATATGAGGAAAAAATTAAAATAATAAAAAAATCTATCTTTCAATAAATGCCGGGAGCCTCTACGCCGAGAGGCATTAGCGACGGACGCGCGAGGCTGCGTAAACGAACAAACAAAAGCAAACCTGCCTCTTTCTGCGCCCAGGCAGTGCGTGTCGTGTGCCATTAAAACACGGCTTCCATTTCCCAAAAGGCTGGCTTTTTACAAGGCGCACTTAATTTCCTGAACGTGTATATTCAAAATGGACAGCGTGAGATACGTGTGCCCTTATTTACTTTATTTATTTTCTTTTTTTACAACCAGTGATTTTTCCACAGGTGCTAGCGACTTCCTGTTCTGCACTGCCCTCCTGTGACGACAGTGTGCAACTGCACGGTAACTCCTAAATTGTACATACGGTTGCTCTCGTGGGGATTAGACGACCGGGGGCCCGTCTCACGAAGCAGGATTGGTGGGTTAGCGAGCTAACTTTGGGCTTTCGGTCTCACGACTGTGGCTCACTTTTAACCGGGTTGTTTCCCCATGGCAACTTATGCTGCAAACCTAACCTGCTCCAGAGTAGGTTCAATTCAGGCTTACGGATCCAATCCTATAATAATCCCGCCCCCTCACCAATCAGCTCTCTGGAAAATAGCCTCACCAATCCTACAGAATTGCGTCATCATTTTTAACAAATATATCTGAGATAAGGATTCTCCGCAGAGGGAATATTGAATCTTTGCAAGCTTGTAGAGACGCATGTCACAAATGCAGCTCGTCGAAGCCATGCGATCACTGTGCAGCAGTATGTATGTATTGCCCTGCATTTTCTAGCCACCGGTACATATACGTATTTCGTTAGTGATGAGAGAACCTGAGCAAACATAGTTTATAGAAAACCCAGGGTTAAGCCCAAAGCTCGCTAACCCACCAATCCTGCTTCGTGAAACAGTGCTCTGGATCTCTCCATGTTGCATGCGATTGGCTGTTTTACAAACGCCACCTGTTACGACTCCAGTTGGTCTAGGGGTATGTGGGGAGGGGTGTAACAATGTTTTAATAATAATACGGAAAAAATGGAATTAAATGATCAGATGTAGGGTAGAGAAATGGAACGGAGGCAGAGGATACGGTGCAATCAAATGTATTTAGTGTCTGTATTTACATATTAACAATATATACAACCACACTTAAACACATATAACAGGACACAAGACCAGGGAAAAGAGTTGCCAAATCGAACATAAAAGAACAAAACCAAACAAGGCTAACTAAAGGGGAAGCTGGCCATCTTACTAAAAATAAAGTAAACAGAAAACAAAAGCCTTTCTACCTGCTCTAACTAACCAAACCAAAGTACAAAGGCGGCAACCACTCGCTTGTCTAATGTCTCTAACAACGACTCATCCTAAGTGCAAATGTAAAGAGGCCTCTCTCTTACCTTTCCCTTAAGTCTCAGGGAACATGGGGTAAACAAAACAGAGGATGCGTAATACAACATGGAAAACGAATATGCACGCCAACAAGTTTCACAAGCCCGTCTCTCAACCAGGAAGCCATCTTTCGAACAGGAAGCAGCTGGGGTTTATATGACGGAGGGGGGCGTGGTGATTGGTGGAGGCGGGACCTCAATGATGATGGACAGGGGGGTGGCAAATGGTGTAGCTCCTCTCAGCAGCATGTAGTGGGGGAAAAGAGACAGAGAGAGAGACACAAACACGTAGCACGTAACACTGAGTAAACAAGCAGATCCGCTTCAGGTGTGCTGCCTCGGACTGGGCATGCCACAGTTCCAGGCGGCTAAGGACTGGAACCAACGAGCTGGAAGACACAGCCCATGGATCACCCCACCCCTGGTTCTGCCTTAGGGTGCTTGCTTTTGTGAATCCGCTGGTGTTTCTTCAGATTACCAACTTGAGTGAAATTCTTCCCACACTGGGAGCAGTGGTACGGGCGCTCCCCTGTGTGAATCCGTTGGTGTTTTCTTAAATCACCTAATGTGCTGAAACTCTTCCCACACTGGGAGCAGGGGAACGGACGCTCCCCTGTGTGAATCCGCTGGTGTTTCTTCAGATTACCAACTTGACTGAAACTCTTCCCACACTGGGAGCAGTGGTACGGACGCTCCCCTGTGTGAATCAGTAGGTGTTGCTTCAGTTGCTGCAATATGGTGAAACTCTTCCCACATTGTGAGCAGGGGTACGGACGCTCCCCTGTATGAGTTCGCTGGTGTAGCTTCATATGCTGCAATGTAATGAAACTCTTGCCACATTGGGAGCAGTGGTATGGGCGCTCACCTGTATGGACTTGCTGGTGTCTCTTCATATGCTGCAATGTCATGAAACTCTTCCCACATTGGGAGCAGTGGTATGGGCGCTCCCCTGTATGGACTTGCTGGTGTCTCTTCAGATAGCCAACTTGACTGAAACTCTTCCCACACTGGGAGCAGCGGTACGGACGCTCCCCTGTGTGAATCAGTAGGTGTCGCTTCACTTGCTGCAATGTGGTGTAACTCATCCCACATTGGGAGCAGTTGTATGGACGCTCCCCTGTATGAGTTCGCTGGTGTGTCTTCAGATTTCCAACTTGACTAAAACTCTTCCCACACTGGGAGCAGTGGTACGGGCACTCCCCTGTGTGAATCCGTTGGTGTTTTCTTAAATCACTTAATGTGCTGAAACTCTTCCCACACTGGGAGCAGTGGTACGGACGCTCCCCTGTGTGAATCAGTAGGTGTCGCTTCACTTGCTGCAATGTGGTGTAACTCATCCCACATTGGGAGCAGTTGTATGGACGCTCCCCTGTATGAGTTCGCTGGTGTGTCTTCAGATTACCAACTTGACTAAAACTCTTCCCACACTGGGAGCAGTTGTACGGACCTTCCCCTGTGTGAATCAGTAGGTGAAGCTTCAGTTGCTGCAATGTGGTGTAACTCTTCCCACATTGGGAGCAGGGGTACGGAGAATCCCCTGTATGAGTTCGCTGGTGTAGCATCAGTGAACTTGACCGATTGAAACTCTCCCCACATTGGGAGCAGGGATACGGGCGCTCCCCTGTATGAGTTCGCTGGTGTATCTTCAGTGAACTTGACTGAGTGAAGCTCTTCCCACATTGGGAGCAGGGGTATGGGCGCTCCCCTGTATGGACTTGGTGGTGTCTCTTCATATGCTGCAATGTCATGAAACTCTTCCCACACTGGGAGCAGTGGTACGGGCGCTCCCTTGTATGGATTCGCTGGTGTTTTTTCAGCAAGGGTTCAGATCTGAAGCTAGTCCCGCACTGGGAGCATGTGTGGGGCCCTGGAGTGCCTGTGTGTGACTGTGTTGATGTGGGGAGAGTCTTAGGGGGTGTGGGGTGCTGATATATGCTGCTGGGAGGCAGTGGGTTCTCTGCTCCCTTTCCTCCAGACCTCAGACTCCTGCTGTACTCCTCTGGGTGAACCTTCTCAATGTGCTGGTGAAGTTTCACTTCCTCCATGTGAACAAATGGGCACTGAGAGCAGGCAAGGACCTGAGACGACACCTCAACAAGGTGTCCTGAGGGGAGAGAAGGCATAAAGGAGCTATTAAGCTTTTTGGTAGACATTAAAATACATGACTGCATGAAATACAAAAACCGTGTAATAATACACACTATTAATTTAACGAGTATTTAATATAAAAGCCTGTTCGAACAGGTAGGTTTTGAGCAGTTTTTAAATTTTCACCGAGCTTACATCTCTGATGTGTCTGTGTAGAGTGTTCCACAGTTTTGGGACATAAGAGCTAAAAGCGGCTTCCCCGCTCGTTTTGTGCAGTACTTTGGGAACGGTTAGAAGGTCAGCACCTGAGGACCGGAGGGATCTTGTTGGCTGATATGAAATTAGACAGTCAGAAATGTATGTGGGTGCTGTGCCATTTAGAGCTTTGTAGGCAAGTAAAAGTACCTTGAAGTCAATTCTACAGGAAACAGAGCCAGTGCAGGGTGGTTAGGACCGGAGTGATATGCCCTCTCTTTCTGGTTTTTGTTAAGTCTAGCAGCCAAATTCTGAATGAGCTGAAGTCTCTCTATTGACTTTTTAGGCAGCCTGGTGAAGAGGGCTTCATACAACCTTAAATGTCCAATAATGGTGCTTAAGGACTGTTGTCTTGTTTGTTGTCCTTTTCCTCAAACTCTTAAATGTTCTGCATTGCCACAAGCTAACCATCTCTCGTTCTGTGCTAGACGTCCCTTTCTTCTGTTTGCTAAATGATTACATCACCTTTCTATTGGCTGACATAGCCCTGAGTGGAACTAGCGATGTCTAAGCCAAAGGGCTCAGTTTCCACGCAGAGAAAATAATTATCAGAGATCGTAACCTGTGTTTTGGTTCCTGGGGGTGATGACAGGAGAGCTACAGGAGGCTTCAGCACAGCTCCTGTAAAAGGCACATTATTTAGTGTAAGACTTGACAGCAATGAGAAGAAACATTGTCCATTTCACAATTGATTCCTACCCGTTAATTGATGAAGGTTTCAGGGGTCTTTCCAATTGGCTAATCATCTTCCTCTTCCGAGTCACAACCTGCCCCTTCTGCCCTTGTGACCTCATCCTCACTGGCGAGAGTTCATGCCGTCTCCATGAATAACCTGTCCCCTGGTCTCTTTTGTTGGACAGGGAATGTGGAGGTGATGACACAGGAACTGAGATATTTGTGAATTCAAGTCGGCGAATCAGCACTCTCGGCTGTTTTAGCAATAAGGACATGACAAAAGTGGACAGTTCCCCTTCCCGTTGTCCACATTCAGATTTTACTCCATTCTTCTCCATTTTATCAGTTTGGGCCGTTTGATTGTTTAAATCTCTCTCCTGTTCAACCCTCTCTTTCCCTTGCTCTCTCCAAAGTCCCTCTTCATCTCTCACACCATCCTCCCTCTCCATTTTCACACTCACACAACTCTCTCCTTCCTCCTCCTTCATGTTGAACAGTATGTCTTTTTCCTCCCTGCTCATCCCATATCCAGTCTTCCTCTCCTCTGTGTTTTTACTTGTATTCACACTTGATCTCGGCTCCACCCCTGTATAATCTGTGCTGTCCACCACAGATTCTTCCTTCATGTCTTCATAACTACATGACAATTGTGGGCAGCTCCTCCCATTCCTGTTGCCTGCATTCTGATTATACTCCATTCTTCTCCCATCTGTCAGTCTGCTTGCATCCTTCACAAGTAGCAGTCTGTGGAGGCAGGACAAAACAAATTAAATGAACCTTAAATTAAGCATTTGGGTCGTAGTACAAAGGTAGAATTACTTCAGAGAATGTTTGCACTACATGATGCCTTGGGACATAACTTGAAAGGAAAGATGGGCAAATGGTGTCAAAAACAGCCGGTTTGACTGACAACCATTGTTTTGTACTACATTTATACCATTTCATTTCAGAATACATAGTGAACTAGCTAGCTGTACTGTAGCAAGCTTACTTGCGTGTGTTTTGGACAGACTTGTATTACGTGAACCACACATTTAATTGGATTTGAGCAGGAATCTATGGCTGAAAACTGAAAACAGGGGACTATTCCTTACCTAGCTAGTACATGGATTCAGGCCCCAGTCTTACCAGCTGAGACTGCTAGCAAGCCAGTTAAGCAAAGGTTAGCTAGCTAAGCTAATATATGCAGCTTGTGTTGCTGTATTATTAATCAATTTTGGGTTTTGCTATTGGCGTCCCGTTAGCCCTGTAAGCCATAATATAATGGTAGTTAGCTAGACGTACGTCTGCAGACAGTCTAATTTATCCAACTAAATCATTGGTTTGCCAGTAAGCTGAGCTAGCGAGCTTGCTGCTGTAGGGTAGTATGCGCCGAACAGTAGACTACTTAGTTTGCTAGCTTTCTTGCCACTCTTAACAAATGTACAAATAGAAAATGTTAGCTGTAGTTATAAATGGTTAAGAAATTAATCGATTGCATAATGAAACCTCTAGCCAGATAGCATGCAGCTAATCTTAGCACACAGAGCGAACTTATAACCTTACTAGCTGTTACGTCCACTAGAACACACACTGGACACAACACATACAAATCCACCAGGCCAAACCGTCCACAAGTTTGGCAAAGCTGTATTTAACAAATGTGTATTCATATTATTTATTTAAGATGTAATCATAAAATACATACTTACATTGATGCTTGAAACAAAGTAAAATAAAAACAGACTACTATGCTACTTTTTTTTTTTTTAAACATTTGTTTTGTTTTGAACAACGTCCGTCCTGGAAAATGTCGGCAGTCAAAGCCAGGAATTGGAAGAAAAAACCGTTCCCTAGCCATGTTCAATATCTGGCCACAACGCAAAGCTGTACGCGCATTAAAGGTAGGCCTACATTACTATGCATCTATATGTTGGTGTATAAATCACTTGGAAACTAGCTGCTTGATGGGCTAAAGTAATACAGCAAATATATGGTTATACAACAAAGACTTCAATTTAATTCGTACTAGATAGCTGGCTAGCGATTTAAGATTGTCTGTAAGAAACCTCAGTGCATAATCACAGACCTAACGCCGCTGGATATGTTCGCTGGATTTGGCAAACTCGCAATGTTACATTGGTAGTTTGCTACGTTGTCGAACACTGCATTGCATAAAAGTCAAAGATAAAATTATACTCACCCCTGGTTTCCCGTTCAGTGTTTTCTATGTGTCTAAATATTGTAAAGAAATTAGCCTGAAAAGGCTTTAAAGTACTACGGTCTGAATTATACTTGATCCTGCATCCACAGCGTTCACCGTCTCTGTTAAGTCTTGTGAGAAGGAGACACTGCTGTTAAAAGGTGGTTCTTCTTCTTTTCCTTTTTAATGGCAGATTAGAACGCTTGTACGCGTATCACTGCCCCCACCGGTCCGGAAGGTCCTCAGCACTTCAAACAACAAAAATAAACATCAAAAAAACTCAAACAAATTTAAAGATTAAACAAAACAAAAAACAAACAAAATCAAAACAAAAAAAAAAAAAAAAAAAAAAAATCAAAACAAAACAAAAACCGTCTTACACCCTGGCATGCAGACCAGTGGCATAAAGGAATTTCATGACACCTTGAAACACTTTTGGCTAATTCTCATTTGGTCCCAACAGTGATTTAATAGAGAAGGAAGTCACGCCGATGATCGCCAAATCTCTGTACATGTCCCTGCGCTCCCTTGCATAATTAGCACAGTCTAATAGCACATGTTTGACTGTTTCGGGTACTTTGCACATACCACATTGTCCATCCTTGTGCTTACCCACTACAAACAATCCAGCCCTCAGACCACAATGCCCCAACCTCAGCCTGGCCAATAATACCCCCTCCCACCTGCTCCCGAATGTAAAGGGCCTCCCTTGTGGAACCGACATGTGGAAACGGTCCATGTACAGAAAGTTTACCATAGGTCTAAAAACGTAGATACCGCATTGGCTGCTGTTGTATGTTGCAGCGATAGGTCTGCACAGCCGCCATGTTGGCGCGGGCAAGATCCGCGTGTAAACAAACGCATGTGTATTGAGAGATGTAGACTTCCCCTAATAAAATCAACTGTAACTCGCTTAATTCTCAACCAGTTTTAGTGAAATTTAGCTTGAAATGTCTGAATAACTTGACTTCACAGACAAGCTATTTGTAAAAAGGCCCCTTTAACTGTTATGCATGAGTTGTCAAAATGTCAGAGCTGATTTGGTTTTATTGGTTGAGAATTAAGCAAGTTACAGTAGATTTGATCAGGGGAAGTCTGCATCACTCAATACACATGCATTTGTTTAGACGCGGATCTTGCCCACGCCAATATGGTGGCCACGTAGACGCAATTGAACACAGTCGATGAGGCATCTACGTTTTTATATCTATGCTGTGTACCTTCGAATAATACATTTTCCCATTTTCAACCCCAAAACAAGCTAACCATAAAATAACTAGTTTATGACATTTCAAAAGTGTTTCACTTTTGTGAGATATGTAGATTTCAAGCCGATTTTAAATGTATAAAATCAAAATACGATTAAACGAAAACGAGACTCACCTGTATAAATAAAGATGAAATAAATCGTCAAACACTGCGATATTCCAAACACAGGTATTCTACCTGTTATTAGTTGATTGACACCAGTAAGACGAGAGGTTAGTCACAATCCTTTCAGGCTATGTCCGACATAGCATAGCCCAGGGGTGGCCAAAGGGCTAAATAGTTTTTTGTTAGCCCCTCACAATAACACCTGATTCCATTAATCATACACTAACACACCTGATTCCATTAATCACTGCATAACCTGATTCCATTAATCACTTTAACAAAAACTAATCACTTCACTAAACACATTTGATTCCATTAATACTTCACTAACACACCTGGGCCCACGAATCAACTAGGCTAGCCAAGGCAATTAATGTTCAAATCAGGTGATAACATTTACTAAAATCCATCCACCCTTAAGCCCTTATTCCAGGACCAGGGTGGGGCTATAACCTATTTTTAGTTTGATAATAAGCACAATAATGCTGATTCAAAATCCAACATTTGCAGGGCTACATTTGCACAATTCTATAAAGTCTCACATGTGTTCGGGCTATGTCTTTAGCCTAAACAACATTTGTTGAACAGCAGTACCAGTTTAGACCAGCATAGGGGCCCAGCTCAACTAGGCTAGCCTAGTTTCACTGGTTTCAGACTGTTTAACATTTCAGACTACTGATAGCTAAATGTTTATCATACGTGTAAATACATTATTTAAAACTCCAACTGTTACAAGTTGCATTCTACATCTGTGATAATTTGGTCATTAGTTAATATAAAAAATTAGCATCACTCATAGAAATCAGTAAAGAACCAAACACAGCAAACACAAATAAAATACAAATCACTTTTTATTAAAGCTGCAATGCTAAAAACAACAGTGCAAAGCAATTCAGTTTTGGCAGGTAAACTGCAACATCTATAGGCTATAACTTAAATCCCTACAGTAAAGTAAGTGATGTGCAGTTTACTAGGGAACTAGAAAGGAGGACACATGTCCAATGACTTTCCTTTCATTGTATTAAGAAACTAAGGAACTTCATCCACAAAGCTGAGGCATCAGACTGTAAAAACATTTTTGTAAACACTGCTGCAAATGAATAACTATAAGTTAATTAATAATGAATAATCATAAAATTAAAATAACTAACAGAAAAGTCAAATCATCAGTCACTAAAAGTTAAATCTTCAATTCTCCCACCCTCCTGATTAGTTTTACCCTCAAAGTTTCTTCATTTCATTGATTTTCTTTTCAATGTCTTTTTCATATTTCATTATGTAGCAAGGTGGCAGGGGTGGCCACCATGCCAGGTGTTGAGTGGATGAAAGACCAACAAAAACTACGGTTCAATAGGCCAACGGACAATTTATTACCTTTTTTTAAACAAAACACAAAGATAAAGTATTTAACTCAAAACCAATTCAATCGAGGGAAACAGCAACAAAAAACCAGCACTTCTGCCTCTATACCCCAAAAACCTCCCCCCCAGGCATGGCAGGCTGTGCTTTTATAATGGCCTAACGAAGGCCCTCATGGCTACGTGCTCCCTGTGCCACTCACCTAATTAGTTATGCTGCCCTAGATTACTTCTGCTGGTGCAAAAGTGTTATCACTACTCTTTCCCCTGATCCGGTGTGATATTTATCATAGTCATAATTGCACCTTTCCTCTTTTCTCCCCGGCTTCGTGGCACCTGCCCAGAGCTCACCTGCCCCAGAGTCAACCCCCCACCCCTGCCATGTGTTAGCCGGATGCCGCTGGCCCAGACCCTAGCTGCTGGTTCCATCCCCCGCCCTGCCCTGGTATCTGGAGGGATGAGGTCCACCCCACCCCTACACTTAGAATGCCCTTCCGGTGGTCTGTTAAGCCTCATGAGCCTCAAGGACTATTTGTTTTGTTTTTCTCTGTAACCCACAATTTTCCAGGAGTTCATCTCGACCGCCTTTTAAGGGGTCAGGGAATAATTTTCCAGTCTCCCACGCTGGCTCCAATGGTTTTTTTTTTTTATTCCTTCTGGAAAATGCCAATTGTGAAGCGCTGTTTGACAACCTGTTTGTAAATGGCGCTATACAAAAATAAAGATTGATTGATTGAAGCAATGGCTCACCGCTGAGTTGATTGCTCATTAGCCTCAGGTGAACCTGCCTGTAGGTGAGGCCGCTGCTGTCCAAGACCCTGTAGTCCTCTCCAGGCTGTGGGAGGGAACAGGAACACCTGACAGCAGCCAAAAGGGAGGCGCAGCCCTCTCTACTCCTCCCTCTACCTCTCCCAGTGTCACAATTAACTCTTGTTCTTTTTCTTTAGCAGCTTTCCTTAGGGCATTTGATTTAGAAAGCACACAGATCTTGTCACTGGCTTCAGCTTCCACTACAACCACACACACACACAGTACAGAACCCTACAGAGTTCTAAAATTGTACAAATTGGGTACACATTTAGAAGTAGTAATCCAAAAAAAAAATATATATATACTGTATATGTATGTCGAAGTGGAAGAACTGGTGTATAACGGGATCAATTATATGAATGTAATGAAGCCTTTGTTCTATTAACAGTGGTTCCAGATGAACATAGGCAGGCAGTGTGGTGTAATGGTTAGGGAACTGGGCTTGTAACGTTAAGGTTGCAGGTTCAATCCCCAGGTGGGACACTGCCGTTGTACCCTTGAGGAAGGTACTTAACCTGAATTGCTTCAGTTAATATCCAGCTGTATAAATGGATTGTAAAGAAATGTAAACTGTAAGTCACTCTGGATAAGAGCGTCTGCTAAATGCCTGTAATGTAATGTAATGTAATGAACAGGTTTATGTAAATGGCCAGGTGCTAATGCCCCACCCTGTCTGTTTGTTTGGTTGCAGAGAGCAAGAGGGGGGGAGGGCGGGCGGAGATGGTGGTGTGTGTGGAGAAAGAGGATCATTCCTTCACCTGGCTCTACATGGTGCTTTACCTGGAGGTTGGAGACAACCCCATCAGCTTACACACCTACATTTTTACATTTACATTTTAAGCATTTAGCAGACGCTCTTATCCAGAGCAACTTACAAGATGTGCATAAATACATGGTAGGAACAATCATAGTTTGTATAATCATAGAGCTACATGCTCAGGTGCCTGGATCCCCCTGTTAGCGTTAGCGCCCGGCCCACACACTTCAGTTAACCTCACTGCCTGGATCTCCCTGTTAGCGTTAGCACCCGGCCACACACTTCAGTTAGTCTCTCATAAAGTCATGTCCCTGGATCACTAAGGCACCATATGCTCACAGCACTTTTCAAAAGGAGATGAAATGGGATGTGTGAAAACGCTTCCTGGATTTACACTGAAAAGCATTTAGAAGTGAGCTGTTTTTGTGCACTCTAAAGTATTAGTTGCCTGAGAACTCATCTGACTGATTAAAGTCCAAAAATGAATACAGAACATCCATGAGCATGAATATCAGTTTCTGACATCATTGCATTAAGAGGGTAACATTAAATCATCCCGCAATAAAAGTGTCTAATTAAATTAAATCAATTTAATTAACTGCTCGTTATAGTTAAATTATGGTTTGAACCAAAAGCAACATACATGGGGGTACTCCAGGACCTGGCTTGAGAGCCACTGGTCATATGATGGCATCATATTAATTAATCTTGGATTTTATGAACATTAGTCCAATAGTTTACTGCTCTCTAATGCAGTTGGTTTTTGCCATTTTCACAAGTCTGTATTTCGTCGATTTTGCATGTGTGAGTACAGTGCTTGTATTTTGTGTCTTTTTGCCAGCACATCGGTGTGACTCACTCTCAACTGACTAATCACAACAAGGTCCCCTCAACAGGTTTTTAGGCAGTAAGCTGGCCGAGGTGTGGCCTAATGCTCAGTGTCCTCCTTAAATGGTCATGACCTTACATTTACAGTCCAGTTTCCTAACCATTGCACTACATTGCCGCGCTATGGCAGGCTCGAGGTTGATCGAGGTCAAGCTGGGGAAGAACCGGACGGAGGCTGACCGTGGACCGGTTCTCTGAGGAGTGAGACTGCCTGGAGAGCGAGAGAAAGAGGAGGTGTGGAACACTGGTGAGGCTGTGTCACGCCAAAATGTGTCCGGGTGCTCAGGAATGTGTCCGGGTGATGTAATCTGAGTTTTGGACTGTAGTTGCTATGCCAACATGATGAGCTCGCATTCGTGAGTGATAAAACCCAGAAGAAAAATGTGTCCGGGTGATGTCATTGGAATTCTTAAACGTTAAATAATTCTTAAATAATTAAACGTCATTACATTACAGCTAGGTGGCTAGCTAGGAATAAGCATTGCTTGCTCAGCTGTACAACTAGCTAGCTGGCTAGCACTAGCTAGTGTTAGTGATGCTAGGTATTTCACTAGCCATCTAAGCAGGTGATCCATATATTATATTCATAGCTAGCCAGCTAACTTAACTGTACAGCTGAACATCCATCCATCCATTATCTAAGCCGCTTATTCCTAGTCAGGGTTGGAGCCTATCCCAGCATGCCTTCCGGGCGAGAGGCAGGAATACACCCTGGACAGGTCGCCAATCCATCGCAGGGCATACAGCTGAACAGACAATGTATATTATTATCTTCGTAGCTAGCTGGCTATATAATTATAATATAATGTTTGTAGCTAGTTGTACAGCTGAGCAAGCAATGCTTATTCGTAGCTAGCCACCTAAAATATGTAAAATATGTAAGTGATGTAATGTGATGCTTATGATTACTGAGCTCTCTTCTCTCCTTCTTCTCCTCCATCAGATTCCTGTCAGCTCACACTGGACCCCAGCACAGCGAATAGACTCCATCGGCTGCGGATGAAAAGAGTGCAGACTTGTTTGCAGCTATACCGGCAAATGATGAGATCACTGAGCTCCCTGCCCCTCTCCTCCAGAATAGGAAAAATTTTAGTGACCAATTATTTCATTTAGTTTTTTATGCTTTTCAAACCCCCATCCCCTGACCATGGAGACAATCCATGCATTTCAGCAATTCTGTGCTTGCAAGTTAGCAACTTCATCTGCAGCCACATTCCAAGCTGTGATTGTGTTACTGGATGCTCTGTGAAGTCGAGCCGTGGTTTTCTCAAGGAGAATGATATCAAAAAAATAACGTCAATTGCTGTTCCGTTGCCTATGTAATTTTCATTGCTTGCAGATCACAGAACAGAAAGGTAGCTTGGTGCCCAAACAGGTTTCACAGGTGTTGGACACCCTGCGCAGGTTAGATCTTTCTGATCATACTAGAATTATGTCTTAATATGGGTTACATTAGGAGAGGTGTGTGTCTTAACCCAAGTTGTATCTGGTAGCAGTTTGGTGAAGTGTTGAAAGATGTGGTGTAAGTGGGGATGTCAATGTATTTTCTTAAAGAGAAAAAACAAAAACAACAATTGATCTTTACATTTGACATTTTAGGCATTTAGCAGACGCTCTTATCCAGAGCGACTTACACAGTTTACATTTTCTTTACATACAATCCATTTATACAGCTGGATATTTTACTGAAGCAATTCAGGTTAAGTACCTTGCTCAAGGGTACAACAGCAGTGCCCCACCTGGGAATTTAACCTGTAACCTCTGAGTTAGTCCAGCTCCCTAACCATTACACTACACTGCCTCAAATTACATTATGAAGCAAACATTAGCCACAACAAAGCAGCAGAAGCCATGGGGTAGTGTGCAAACACTACTAGTCCAGACTACTTACCAGTTTTAATACAGAATTATGCCATTTTGGTAAACTATTCCTGTAAAAGCAGTGATCACAATTCATGATTTACAACCGTTTAGAAGATATATTGAAAGAATGAGTGAATAATCAGAACAACGTGTGTTATAAAAATTAGATGCAGTCATCAATGAACTATGGACATTTTATTAGTAGAATTTCGTCAAGTATGAGAAAGTTGAAGGTAAAGATTGTACTGTGCTGTATGAGACAAGTCCTCTTAACTTTTACCTTTCATATCAGGTATTAATTTAGTTCCCCTTCTTTGTACTTTTTTGAGCGCCCAGAACTGCACACATTACTCTAAGTGAGGTCTGACAAGGGCATTATAGAACATCAATATAACCTCATTTGATTCACTCAGTACTTTTGGATATATATTCCAGCATCCCGTTGGCCTTTTGCACTGCTACAGCACACTGCTTAGATGTGTATAGACTTTGATCAATTACAGCTCCAAATTCTAGTTGAACATATTCTTGTTCCCATCTCCTTCCACGAACTACTCCTTATATTTTTTAATAGAATATATGCCATTTAGCAGACGCTTTGATCCAAAGTGATTTACAGAAGTGAATGCATCCATTTTTCAGTATATGTGGTCCCAATGGGAATCAAACCCACAACCTAAGCGTTGTCAGTGCCATGCTCTACCTACTGAGCCACAGAACCACACATTTCTCACATGCATAACTTCACATTTAGCTATATTGAATGTCATCTTGGATTACCTTATTCATTTGTACTCGACCTTGCAGCCAAATATGAACCCACTCTGAAACATCTCCTGTAATTCCTACTGAAATTATTTTAACAATGAGCCTCATGTGATACCTTTGTGGAACACTTTGTAGCCCAGGAGGTTTTAAGGCATGAAAAAAATGTTTGCTATCTGTTATATAATACAATTATATTTCAGGAATAATTCTAACTTGTACATCATAATACTACTCAGTATTTTACATGAGATGCAGGTTAAACTGACAGTAGTTCCCTGGGTCAGTATAGTCCCCTTCTTATATATTGGAATTATACTACCTTGCTTCCATGCATCTTGCCTTATCTTGACTTACTTTCCTTATGTCTGACTATGTTCAAGGCTGTAAGGCAGCCTGAGTGGTTGAAAAGCTAATATTCACAAGCTTGTCATATTTGACACACCTATTCACCTACATCAGGAACGAGTCCCGTGTTTTTCATAGAGAAGACGGGAGAGTGCACCGAACCTGAATAAATCACAGCCATTTCTCTCGCTCCTCTTCTTTTGGTAAAATGTTTAAATCATTTTTAAAATTTTTTTATTTTTATAACATACAGGTGCAACACTGATGTTTTACCATATTAGCAAACACCTATTGCTGCTCTCCATCACTGGCCAGCTAAACTGGTTACCAAGTCAAACAAACAAGCCAAATTGCAATTCAAGTGCATTTCAAAATACACCAGAGTTCCAGCACAGTCTGTGGTCTCCAACTCAAACTTCAAGCACTTTATTCTGATTCTCACTACATCCACCCCTTTCCCTGAATGGTACTTCAGCCAAGTGAGCACAGGTGGGTTGAGCTCTTATACTGAGTAAACAAGTGGATCCGCTTCAGGTGTGCTGCCTCGGACTGGGCACGCCACAGTTCCAGGCGGCTAAGGACTGGAGCCAACAAGCTGGAAGACACAGCCCATGGATCACCCCACCCCTGGTTCTGTTTTAGGGTGTTTCTTCAGATTACTAACTTGACTGAAATTCTTCCCACACTGGGAGCCGTGGTGTGGGCGCTCCACTGTATGAGTTCGCTGGTGTCGCTTCAGATTAGCATCTTGTCTGAAACTCTTCCCACACTGGGAGCAGTGGTACGGACGCTCCCCTGTGTGAATCAGTAGGTGTCGCTTCAGTTGCTGCAATGTGGCGAAACTCTTCCCACATTGGGTGCAGGGGTACGGACGCTCCCCTGTGTGAATCAGTCGGTGAAGCTTCAGTTGATGCAATGTGGCGAAACTCTTCCCACATTGGGAGCAGGGGTACGGACGCTCCCCTGTATGAGTTCGCTGGTGTAGCATCAGTGAACTTGACCGACTGAAACTCTCCCCACATTGGAAGCAGGGATACGGACGCTCCCCTGTATGAGTTCGCTGGTGTAGCTTCAGTGAACTTGACTGAGTGAAACTCTTCCCACATTGGGAGCAGTGGTATGGGCGCTCCCCTGTATGGACTTGCTGGTGTCCCTTCATATGATGCAATGTAATGAAACTCTTCCCACATTGGGAGCAGTGGTATGGACGCTCACCTGTATGGACTTGCTGGTGTCTTTTCATATGCTGCAATGTCATGAAACTCTTCCCACACTGGGAGCAGTGGTACGGGCGCTCCCCTGTGTGAATCAGTAGGTGTCGCTTCAGTTGCTGCAATGTAGCGAAACTCTTACCACATTGGGAGCAGGGGTACAGACGCACCCCTGTGTGAATCAGTAGGTGTCGCTTCAGTTGCTGCAATGTAGTGAAACTCTTCCCACATTGGGAGCAGGGGTACGGACGCTCCCCTGTATGAGTTCGCTGGTGTAGCATCAGTGAACTTGACCGACTGAAACTCTCCCCACATTTGAAGCAGGGATACGGACGCTCCCCTGTATGAGTTCGCTGGTGTAGCTTCAGTGAACTTGACTGAGTGAAACTCTTCCCACATTGGGAGCAGGGGTACGGACGCTCCCCTGTATGAGTTCGCTGGTGTAGCTTCAGTGAACCTGACTGAGTGAAACTCTTCCCACATTGGGAGCAGGGGTACAGACGCACCCCTGTATGGATTCGCTGGTGTTTTTTCAGCAAGGGTTCAGATCTGAAGCTCGTCCCACACTGGGGGCATGTGTGGGGCCCTGGAGTGCCTGTGTGTGACCGTGTTGGGGTGGGGAGAGTCTTAGGCGGTGTAGGGTGCTGGTATGTGCTGCTGGGAGGCAGTGGGTTCTCTGCTCCCTTTCCTCCAGACCTCAGGCTCCTGCTGCACTCCTCTGGGTGGACCCTCTCAATGTACTGGTGAAGTTTCACTTCCTCCATGTGAACGAATGGGTACTGAGAGCAGGCAAGGATCTGAGACGACACCTCAACAAGGTGTCCTGAGGAGAGAGAAGGTATAAAGGAGATATTAAGCTTTTTGGAAATATAAAAGTAAGCAGGTGCTGTTAAACACAACTGTAATTGAGAGAAAGTCCAAATGGATACAATGCTGAAGACTAAACAAGAAAAGTGAGGATTTATATTAGAAGTGATACATTGACCCTCCAGGTCCATCTCCTCCCTATTTCAGGGTTCCTGTACAGACAAAATCATATCAGTCGAATAGGCACCTCCGTGATAAAGCTGAAATCTCAATATTGGTTTCATACAACCTTAAATGTCCAATAATGGTGCTTAAGGACTGTTGTCTTGTTTGTTGTCCTTTTCCTCAAACTCTTAAATGTTCTGCATGCATTGCCACAAGTTAACCATCTCCAGTTCTATGCTAGACATCCCTTTCTTCTGTTTGCTAAATGATCAACAATTAACTGCTTTCCTAAAAACGAATAATCTATATGAAACATTACAATCAGGTTTTAGACCAAACCATAGCACTGAGACAGCACTTATTAAAGTTGTAAATGACTTACTGTTAGCATTGGACACTGGTTGTGTTTCTATTCTAGTGCTCCTTGACATAAGTGCTGCTTTTGACACTATTGACCACCAGATTCTCCTTCATAGGCTAGAAAACCTGGTTGGTTTGCGTGGACGGGCACTCTCATGGTTTAAATCATACTTATTAGACCGGTTTCAATTTGTGCAATTAGATCAAGAGTTCTCTGACTACTCTCAGGTTAAATATGGTATTCCACAAGGCTCAGTGCTGGGACCATTACTGTTCTCATTATACTTGCTACCACTCGGTAATGTTATTCGTAAACATGGTGTAAATTTCCATTGCTATGCCGATGATACACAGCTGTACATATCAATGAAACCAGGTGAAACACTTAAACTCACTAAATTAGAGGCTTGTATCTCTGATATAAAGAACTGGATGACAGTAAATTTCCTGCTTTTAAATTCAGATAAAACAGAGATGATGGTTTTGGGCCCCAAAAAAATTAAGGAACAAGTTGGATCTGCAGTTAAATGCAGGTGATTGCATAGTTACATCAAGTATTATGGTTAAGAACCTTGGTTTTATTATTATTATTATTATTATTATTGATCAGGACCTTACATTTGACACTCATATTAAAAACACTTCCAGAGTAGCTTTCTTTCACCTAAGAAACATAGCTAAAATTCAGCACTTTCTGTCATTAGAGGATGCTAAAACCTTGATGCATGCTTTTGTTGCATCGAGGCTAGACTATTGTAATGCCTTATTATCCGGCTCCTCTAGTAGCTCTCTAAAGAGTCTTCAACTAGTACAGAATACAGCGGCACGTATTTTGACTAGATCCAAAAAGTATGAGCACATTACTCCAGTGTTAGCATCACTACATTGGCTTCCTATTAAATATCGGGCTGATTATAAAGTACTGTTGCTAACTTTTAAAGCAGTAAACGGACTTGCACCTTTATATCTGACCGAAATGATTGCCCCCTATAAGCCGACACGACTGCTTCGTTCACAAGAAGCCGGCCATCTATTACTCCTAAATTTTGAAGAGCACAGCTGGTGGTAGAGCCTTCTCTTTTAGAGCTCCTCTGTTGTGGAACGGTTTACCAAGGCATGTTAGGGATTCGGACACAGTTTCAATTTTTAAGTGTAGATTAAAAACATATCTTTTCAGCCTAGCTTACTGCCAAACATAGTCTAGGTGGAGAGATGGAGAAGGCCGTGCCTTAGTGTCTTATGGAGTGAGAAACTTTCCATACTGTCACCTCCTCAATGTGTTACCACCACTGTTATGCTGGTTATCCTTGATCAGGTGTGGATTGTTTGGAACTCTCACATGGCTGCGTGTTTTCTCTGTCCCTCTCCTAATAGGTATGCTGCCATAGCTTACACCTGTTGGGGCTAACTGTATATTTCCTATGCTTGTGCTCCCCTGCTCTTACATAGTGCTACTGGCTATAGCACTGCTTTTTCTGACTGCATGTTCTCTTCTCTGCCTCGGCCTCTGACTCGGGGGCACCTGCCCCGAGCCCTAGATCCTGCGAGAAGTGTGAGCTGCCCCCATCAACCCTCACCCCCACGCCAACCCCAGTTCCTGGATCTGGACCCTCTCCGCGTGGTTTAACCCCCCCCCCCCGCTGACTACCTAACTCAGACTAACCTTGGACTGACCATGACATGGTCTTTTTTGGACATACCCTGTGCCGGCCAGAAGAGGATGGGCTCCCCCCCTTTTTAGTCTGGTTCCTCCCAAGGTTTCTCCCTACCTAGGGAGTTTTTCCTTGCCACTGTTGCCGTTAGGCTTGCTTTTGGGGGGGTCTAGGCCTGGGTTCCCCCTCTGTTAAGCGTTTTGTGACAATTCTGTTGTGAAAAGCGCTATACAAATAAACTTGATTTGATTTGATTTGATTTACATCACCTTTCTATTGGCTGACATAGCCCTGACTCAAACTAGTGATGTCTAAGCCAAAGGGCTCAGCCTGCACCCAGAGAAAATGATTATCAGATACCTTGACCAGTGTTTTGGTTCCTGGGGGTGATGACAGGAGAGATACAGCAGGCTTCAGCACAGCTCCTGTAAAAGGCACATTATTTTGTGTAAGACTTGACAGCAATGAGGAGAAGAAACATTGTCCATTTTACAATGAACTCTTACCCGTTCATTGATGAAGCTTTCAGGGATCTTTCCAATTGGCTAATCATCTTCCTCTTCTGGGTCACAACATGCCCCTTCTGCCCCAGTGACCTCATCATCACTGGTGAGAGCTCATGCCGTCTCCATGGAAATCTTGTTCCCTGATCTCTTTTGTTGGACAGGGAATGTGAAGGTGATGACACAGGAACTGAGATATTTGTGAATTCAAGCCGGCGAATCAGCACTCTCGGCTGTTTTAGCAATAAGGACATGACAAGAGTGGATAGTTCCCCTTCCTGTTGACCACATTCAGATTTTACTCCATTCTTCTCCATTTTATCAGTTTGGGCCGTTTGATTGTTTAAATCTCTCTCCTGTTCAACAGTCTCTTTTTGTTGCTCCCTCCAAAGTCCCTCTTCATCTCTCAAACCATCCTCCCTCTCCATTTCCACACTCACACACCTCTCTCCTTCCTCCTCCTTCATGTTGAACAGTATGTATTTTCCTCACTGCTCATCCCATATCCAGTCTTCCTCTCCTCTGTGTTTTTACTTGTGTTCAGACTTGATCTCGGCTCCCACCCCATATAATCTGTGCTGTCCACCACAGATTCTTCCTTCATGTCTTCATAAGGACATGACAATTGTGGGCAGCTCCTCCCCTTCCTATTGCCTGCATTCTGATTATACTCCATTCTTCTCCCATCTGTCAGTCTGCTTGCATCCTTCACAGGTAGCAGTCTGTGGAGGCAGCACAACATTTTGAAAGGAACCATAAATTAAAGCATTTGGGTTGTAGTACAAAGGTAGAATTACTTCAGAGAATGTTTGCGCTATACAATGCTGTAGGACATGTCTTGAAAGGAAAGAATGGCAAATGGTGTCAAAAAGCAGCGGTCTTCCCAAACAGACTGACAACCATTGTTTTGTACATTTATATAATTTCATTTCAGAATACATAGTGAGCTAGCTAGCTAGCTGTACTGTACCAAGCTTACTTGCATGTTTTGTACAGACTTGTATTACTTGAACCACAAATGTAATTGGATTTGAGCAGTGGTGGTCCGTCAGGGCCTTCAAGGTATTCTCTGAATACCCTGGTAGATTATAGAAGTCAATGCAATTTTAATAATAAAAATAGTTATGATTATTGTAAACAATATTCCTTATATAAATTATTTTTTTCTATTTCTATTGCTATTTCACTAGATTTTTTTGAACTGTTTGACTAAACTATGCCTCCCTCCTTTGGTGGATGATGGTAATTATAGCAGTTACAGCGATCTCATTCAGCCCAGGGGATTCTCTGAGCATAGCAGAAGACCCTTGCTGTACAGTATAATGCAGAGTGACAATAAAACCAACCAATCAAAATGCGTTATATGGTGGGCGGGAATGCCGCGGGGTATTCAGGATGTTCTATGGAAGGTCCTGTGATATTAGCCAATTATAAACGTTAGCCCATTAAACGTGATGTTTCGTCAGCAAGGGTTGGCTAATTTGGAAAATGGCAACTGGTGGCGGAGATGTCGAGATAGAGATCGATCTGGTAAGTGACTTGTTCAGCGTGCCATTTAGTCAACAAAATTTCACAAAAAAAAGTGAAATAGTTGACAGGGGTCGACCGAAACCAAAGCTTGGACTTCAGCAGCCAGGCAAAGGCTGCATAAGACACTTTAGTGAGGCAAATTATAGCCGCTACAAATGGCTAACAGCTAGCGCACAGTTGAACAGGTTGTTTTGCTGGGACTGTTTGCTATTCAATTCAGACAAGGGGCCATGGAATAGCACTGGCTACAGCAACTTGAGCTCTCTCACCAAAGCTGCCAATAGGCATCAGGAATCCGAACGGCACATTATTGCTGCTGTTCATTTGAAAACCTTCGGCAGCACACGGGTGGATTTACAGTTGGATGAACAGAGGAGGAGAGCGACAATTTTTCACAATGAAAATGTGCGCAAGAACAGAGAAATACTCAAGCGCCTCATTGATTGTGTCGTTTTTTTTGGGGCAACAAGAACTGCCACTTAGAAGCCACGACGAAGGCACGGATTCATTAAATCGGGGCAATTACTTGGAACCATAGGCGCCGATTTATGTTTCTGCCCGTGGGTGCTCAATACCCAGGAAATGTATCAAATCAATGTAAATTTGGCTCCGGCGGCATTATACAGATGTCAAGTGCATAATTTTCCCCGTGGGTGCTCGGCCTTCTCCGTGGGTGCTCGGGCCCCGGAGCACCCACGGGATCGGCGCCTATGCTTGGAACTGCTTTCCCTGATATCGGAATATGACGCCGAGCTGCGCCATCATCTGGCCACGGCTACTGTTTTCACTGGGACCTCTGGAAAGATTCAAAACGATCTCATTAACGCAATTGGAAATGTACTGGATGATGCCATTAAAGAAGAGATCAAGCAAACGAAGTATGTTGCATTCATGGTGGACGAGACCACAGATCGGAGCAATGCCACTCAGATGTCCTTCGTCCTAAGGTACGTGAGTGACAGTGGTCTGAAAGAACGGTTTTTGAAATTTGAGGATGTCACAGAAAACAAACGTGCACAGGACATTGCACCACGTATTATAGATTTTTTTAGATCGCTACGAATGCAAGTCAAAAGTAGTTGCTCAGTGCTATGACGGTGCTGCCGTTATGGCTTCGGGAATAAATGGAGTTCAAGCACGAATTAAAGAATCAGTTCCACAGGCACTGTTTGCGCATTGTTATGCACACACCTTGAATCTTGTATTGTCTCAGGGAGCAGCAAAAATCAAGGAGTGCAAAATCTTTTTCGCTCACATTAGTGGATTGGCGGCTTTTTCTCACGTTCACCGAAGCGTACAAAATTATTAGACGATTTATGTGCCAAACGGCTTCCGCGCGTTTGCCCCAACAAGATGGAATTTCAGTTCAAGGTTAGTGGGTACTGTTTTTGAGCAACGGGCAGAGCTGGTTGAGGTGTTCGATCACATTATAGATCACGCAAATGATTTTGACGCAGATTACATCCACTGTGCAGTGGGACACGTCTCACAACTAAGAAGCTTTGATTTTTGTTTTCTGCTGTTTACTTTCAATGGCATTTTTGCCTATGCTGATGTACTTTTCGGAATTCTACAAAATAAATCTTTTGATGTACAATTTTGCCTCGCGAGGATTGAAGAATTCCGACAGAGCATTGAACAGGAGCGCACAAAATTTGACAGCTTCTACGAGGATACTGTGAAGGCCGTTGGTGAGCCACCCAATTTGAGGGGGAGAGGGAGCAGAGATGTCCATTGTCACTACAGAAATCTGCACGGTACGGTGATCGGAAACATTCTCACTCAAATAAACAACCGGTTCAAAGACCACAAAAGACTGTCCTTTGTTGCACTGCTCGAACCTCAGCTGTTCTCTGATTACAATACTTTTTTCCCCAGAAACTGCACTGGCGAGCCTGGGTCAAAGCTACGGACACTGTGACTTGACAAGGCTCAAGACTGAACTGCGTGTGATGTATGCAATGTCTGATTTCCAAGGGAAGGGTCCAGGTGATCTACTGACCTTCCTTCAAACTAAAGGGCTTTGTGAAGCCATGCCTCAACTGTATTCAGTCACTTGTTTAATTTGAACAATTCCTGTTTCCACCGCTTCTGTTGAGCGATCGTTTTCAGCTCTTAAACGGATTAAAACCTACAGCAGGAATAGAACTGGACAAAATCGACTTTCATCACTGGCATTTATTTCAATAGAGAAGGAGCTTATTGTACAACTAAAACGGGAGAATAAACTGCACGATGAGGTCATTAATCAGTTCATCAAGAAGGAGAGGAGGATGTACTTCATCTACACATGAGTGAGTGCAGCTGGGTTGTTTGAAAATTGAATTTCAATGTTTGTGTGTGTAACAATTTTAAGTTGTAATAATGTTGCTGCTTTCCGGCTCTTTAATGGCTCTATAATTGACAGTGTGACACTAGTTTCAGTTGTGGATGTAGGCCTAATTGTAAAATAAATATGCCTGTTGTGTGATCGGATGGCTTGCCGTTGGTAGTGTTGAGTTGGCTATTTAAGCAGCTAGCTGATGGGCTGGATTTTTATTTTATTTTTTTTGGGGCGCTGCTATTGAAGGTCCATTGTGAGAGGGCACGGTCCACCACTGGATTTGAGCATGAAACTATGGCTGAAAACAAGATGAGTGAAAACGCTGTTCACTTTCTTCCATTCCCCAAATCGCTTGTCAGAAATCACATTACATTACATCAGCCGTTTATGTTAACTGGTTGAGTTACGCTACAGAATTCTATCAGAATTTAGAGTACCAAGTATTAGTATTAAGGGCCATGTACAAATATTTGACTATCTAAGTTTAGCTTAAAATCTAAGAAATTGTCCTGTTATAATTTGTACCCTGGCCCAGGTGTAAATCTGTTAGGGAAACAATTTTCTAACCAATAATTTAGCACTTAAACGTGCAGATTAGCATTGCAAACCTGTTTTGTCTCTCTATAAATTATATGAGGCCATAATGCATTCTATTCAGGGCATCATGCAGACTATTTGGAAGGGGCACCAAAAGTAAAGTGGTGGTCCGGCTTAGCTAGCTACTAGGTTAGGTATCCATAGCGAGCTGGCTACGAACACAGTCATCTGATTTGAACATCAATAACACGATAGAAATAAAGGAAATGTAATTAGGGCATACTCTAACTGCTGGCTTACTTGGTTATGGTATTAATCTAATGTGAGCTGTCACAATTAGGATATAAGGGAGATAGCCTGTCTTTTGGTAATACTGTTATGGGCTATGACATTCCGTTATGGATGTGTACTGTGATTTGTCTGTTTGGAAACCATTTTTCACTCCAAATATGCTTTAAAAATAGGCATATCTAATTTTGGCAATCACATATACATTTATTTAACTGTTACCCAATGTTATGGTACTATAGCCTACTTTTCCCATCGCATTTCCAAACACTTGGTGTGCAATAAAACTTCCATTACCCTAAATGTTTAAGGTGAATTCTACTTGATATGACATCCACGACCAGATACAGCGTAGTTACACTCCAAGACCGAAGGTGGCGGTACATGATTCATGAAGGAAGTTAAGAAAAATACCAGAAACAACTTCCCATAGATGGTCAACCAATTATCATCCGGTGTCTTGAAAGCGGCCACCGCCGCGCCGTGTGAATTATTTAAAACCCTAAACATGAGAAAAACACTTTCTACATGAAAATGGAAACATCTCAATGAGCCTCTAACGTATTTGTAGTCACGCTTTTCCCGCTCATTTTGGTATAACAATGGCGCAGTGAAGCTTATTGCAGTGTTCCCATTTGAAGCTAAAGCAACCAGAGGATTTCACAACTTTCCTTAAGACAGGCAGCTAGGGAGTACATGGATTCAGGCCCCAGTCTTACCAGCTGAGATTGCTAGCAAGCTAGTTAAGCAAAGGTTTGCTAGCTAAGCTAATATATGCAGCTTGTGTTGCTGTATTATTAATACATTTTGAGTTTTTCTATTGGCGTCCCGTTAAACCTGTAAGCCGTAATATAATGATAGTTAGCTAGACGTAAGTCTGCAGACAGTCTAATTTATCCAACTAAATCATTGTTTTGCCAGTAATCTGAGCTAGCGAGCTTGCTGCTGTAGTGTAGTATGCGCCGAACAGTAGACTACTTAGTTTGCTAGCTTTCTTGCCACTCTGAACTAATGTACAAATAGAAAATGTTAGCTGTCGTTATAAAATGGTTGAGAAATGAATCGATTGCATAATGAAACCTCTAGCTAGATAGCATGCAGCTAACCTTAGCACACAGAGCTAACTGATCACCTTACTCGCTGTTACGTCCCAAAATTCACCCGCGTTACAATAACCAGGGAACACACACTGGACACAACACATACAAATCCACCAGGCCAAACCGTCCACAAGTTTGACAAAGTTGTATTATTTAACAAATGTGTATTAATATTATTTATTTAAGATTTTAAAAAACAGACGTACTATGCTTTCCTAATCTACAAAACAAGATTCCTCTCTCCCAGTGCAAAGTTGGTTTTAAACGAGGCAATCAGCAATCAGGCAGCTGGCGATTAGCCTCCGCGTCCCCGTGCGGAACACTGGCTAGCGAGCAAACAGTACTTTCACAATTGCACATAACTGCTCCAAAATAATTGGTCCCTTATCTAGCTTAGAACGTTTTAGTTTTGTTCTGAACAGCGTCCGTCCTGGAAAATGTCGACAGTCAAAGCCAGGAATTGGAAGAAAAAAACGTTCCCTAGCCATGTTCAATATCTGGCCACACCGCAAAGCTGTACGCGCATTAAAGGTAGGCCTACATTACTATGCATCTATATGTTTGTGTATAAATCGCTTGGAAACTAGCTACTTGATGGGCTAAAGTAATACAACAAATATATGGTTATACAACAAAGACTTCTTTTTAATTCGTACTAGATAGCTGGCTAGCGAGTTAAGATTGCCTGTAAGAAACCTCAGTGTATAATCACAGACCTAACGCCGCTGGATATGTTCGCTGGATTTGGCAAACTCGTAATGTTACATTGGTAGTTTGCTACGTTGTCGAACACTGCATTGCATAAATGTCAAAAATAAAATTATACTCACCCCTGGTTTCCCGTTCAGTGTTTTCTATGTGTCTAAATATTGTAAAGAAATTAGCCTGAAAAGGCTTTAAAGTACTACGGCCTGAATTATACTTGATCCTGCATTCACAACGTTCACCGTCTCTGTTAAGTCTTGTGAGAAGGAGACACTGCTGTTAAAAGGTGAATCTCTGTACCGTTCAAAAAGGCCGCTTACATCCCACTGATGCGCAAACATACACCCCTGCCTTGCGATCAAGAAACACGCTCCTTTGAGAGGAAACCGACTGTTTGTGCTTCACCATTACAGTCCGAGTAGAACAATTTAAGGAACCGACATGTTGAAACGGTCCGTGTACGGCCAGTTTACCATTGATCTAAAAACGAGGATACCGCATTGGCCATCTAAATAAATTATTTAAAACTCCAACTCTGACTTGTTACATTCTGTATTTGTGTTATGTTGCCAAATGTTAAGATAATTTGGTCATTAGTTCATATTGAATATTGGCGTCACTCATAGAAATCAATAAAGAACCAAACACAGCAAACACAAATAAAATACAAATCACTTTTTATTAAAGCTACAACGCTAAAAACAACAGTGCAATGCAATTCAGTTTTGGCAGGTAAGCTGCAACATCTTGTAAGTCGCTCTGGATAAGAGCGTCTGCTAAATGCTTAAAATGTAAATGTAAAATGTAACATCTATAGCAGGGGTCTCCAATCTTATCCGAGAAGGGCCGGTGTGGGTGCAGGCTTTTGTTCTAGCCCTGCACTAAACAATTGATTAAACTAATCAAGGTCTTGATTGTAGACCATGATTGGTGAATTAGTTGAATCAGGTGTTTTAGTGCAGGGCTAGAACAAAAGCCTGCACCCACACCGGCCCTTCTCGGATAAGATTGGAGACCCCTGATCTATAGGCTATAACTTGAATCCCTACAGTAAAGTAAGTGATGTGCAGTTTACCAGGGAACTAGAAAGGAGGACACATGTCCAATGACTTTCCTTTCATTGTATTAAGAAACTTCATCCACAAAGCTGAGGCACCAGACTGTAAAAACATATTTGTAAACACTGCTGCAAATGAATAACTATAAGTTAATTAATAATTAATAATCATAAAAAAGCTTCTTAATTTAATTGATTCTCTTTTCAATGTCTCATATTTCATATGCTTTGCTACAGTCAGAGACACCACCCACAAGTCCTGAAGATTAGCCTGAGCCAGGGCCCTCCAAGTTACAACATGGTAGCTTGGATATTGAAAGGATTTATTAAGATTTTTAGATTTATTTGAAAGTACATTTTTCCAACTGGACCGTATCTGACCTCGGTGCTGTGGGCAGTAGTGTCCCGTAGGGATCGGTGCTGGGACCTCTGCTCTTCCTTATTTACATAAATGATCATGATATGGACGTTAGTAGCAAAATTGTTAAATCTGCAGATACTAAACTCGGGGTTTGGCAAACAGTTTGGAAGTAATCCAAGATGGGCAGATCCAAAAATGGGCAGATAGATGGCAGATGACATTCAATTTTGCTAAATGTAAAGTTATGCATGTGGGAAATAAAAACATTAGACAGGAGTATTTTATGGGAGGAGAAAAGTTAGTAGGTGTTCAATCTGAAAAAGACGTAGGAATTGTAGTTGATCAAAACCTATCTGCATCAAAGCAGTGTGCTACAGCAGTGAAAAAAGCCAACAGGATGCTGGGATACATAGCAAAAAGTATTGAGTATAAATCAAAGGAGGTTATATTAATGTTATATAATGCCTTTGTCAGACCTCACTTAGAATACTGTGTGCAGTTCTGGGCACCGCACTACAAGAAAGATATAGAAGCTCTGGAAAAAGTTCAAAGAAGGGCAACTAAACTGATACCTTGTATGAAAGGTAAAAGTTATGATGATAGACTTAAGACAGTTGTAAATGCGTGGAAACAGCTTGCCAGGTCAGGTAGTGGAGGCAGAAACACTTGGGGAACAACATAGGGCTTGAGACAAGACACGTGAAACACAGGATGGATGCGGCGTAGGGGAGGAGGGAGGCGCAACTGTATGGCCGAGGGGGTTATAACACGAATAATAGGGTAGGGACCAATAAATCTTGGGGATAATTTTTACAAGAGCCCCGCAAGGGAATGTCTTTGGCAGAGAGCCAAACCTTCTGGCGACCCTGTAGCGAGGGCAGGGCGGCGGCGGCGGTCGGCCTGGCTCTTCATAGCCGAGATGTGGCAAAGCAGGGTGGCACGTGCTCTCCGCCATGTACTCCGGGCTCTAATGATGAAGGCCTTGGCAGATGGCACCTCCACCTCCTTCTCCTCCTCCGGGAACAGAGGAGGTTGGTGCCCCAGACAGCATTGGAATGGAGAGATTCCGGTGGAGGAAACGGGAAGGGAATTGTGGGCGTACTCTACCCAAGGCAGGGAGTGTGACCAGGTAGCCGGAGTTTGTTCATCCAGACAGCGCAGTCCCTTCCCCAGCTCCTGGTTATAGCGCTCCGTCTGGCCATTGGTCTCTGGGTGGAACCCAGAGGACAGGTTGGGTTTGGCGCCAATCAGAGCAGAACGCTCTCCAGAACCCGCTGGAAAACTGGGGACCCCGGTTGGGTGATCTCCTCAATCACTGCTAGAGGCGTACCTGTCAGGGTCTTGGTTTGGAGAGGTGTCGCTAGCCGAGACACACGGAACTCCCATGCGATGAACCAGGGTAGGGCAGATGAGATTAGTGTCAGCCCCGACTCAATCAGGGCCTGCACCGGAAACTGCTCTCCTTGCCAGGAGAGGACGACGTGGAGCATGGGATGTTGGGGTCGGAAGGTTGATAATTGCGAGGTGCCCATCAGAACTGCTGGCGTGCTGGCGTTCGGTCTCGGATAGATGGGCCCGATTCAGCTGCATGGGCTCCGTGATCGCAGTGGGTTGAGCAGGGGAGTTGGATTGCGTCGCAGGCCGGAAGCAAGGGGAGCAGGGATTCGCGACGCCTCTTTCCTCTCTCCTGCAGACGCATGTATCGATGCGGATGGCCAGGTCCACGAGTCTGTCCAGGTCCAGAGGTAGGTCGCACACTGTCAGTTGGTCCAGAACCCTCTCGGAGAGTGCATGAAGGCATCGTAGGTGGCCATGGCATTCCATCCTGCTGAGGCAGCCAGGGTCCGAACGTCGATGGAGTAGTCCAAGACAGATTGTTCTCCTGGCGAAGCTGAAGCAGTTGACGGGCAGCCGCCCGTCCAATCGAGGACCGGTCGAAAACCCTCCTCATCTCCTCCGCAAAGGAAGACAAAGTCGTGAGAGCAGGATGTCCGTTCTCCCAGAGGGAGGTCCCCCACAGTCGAGCCTTTCCCCCAAGGAGTGTGATAATATAAGCTACCCTTGCTCTTTCCGTGGGAAACGAGGAGGGCTGTAGTTCGAACACCAGGGAGCACTGACTGAGAAAAGCCTGACAGGAGTTGGGGTCCCCCAGGTAGCGTTCTGGAGGAGGTAATGGAGGTTCAAACCCCCTCTGATAGCCAACTTGCGTCTGGAATTGGGTTGCTGCAGTCTGTGCAGAACGGGCAGCCGCTGCTGACTCCTGGGTGACTTGGGCCATGCTGGAAAGCTGCTCCGCCAAAGCTTGGACGGTCTGCTGCAATGTCCGCAGCTCCGTCTCGTGATGTCCCAGGCGAATCTCGTGGTAACGGGCAACGTCGGCAGGATCGGGTCGGTCCGCTGGTTCCATCGTGGCCAGATTGTTCTGTCCCAAACGGAGTAGGAAAACCAGGCGCGGACCCAGAAATGTATTAATGTCCTTTATTGCGTAAAAAAACAGGCAATGGTCAAACAGGAGCAACCAGGGCAATACAGGCATCCAACGAGTGATCGGGGACAGGCAAAGTTCGTTCCAGGCTTCAGGTGTGTCATCGGCAGGCAAGACGAGGTCAATGGGCAGGTGGAGGTCAATAACGGGAAATCAGTCCAGGGAACACAGAGAGGAGCGGGGCTGGAACCACAAGGAGCACGAACAGGTGGGTCGGGAACGAGACTGGGATACAGATGAACACGGGAGCACGAACAAAAACACGATGAAACAAAACACGGGTAAACAGAAAAAATGCTGGAGAGTTGTGTAGGCATACGTAAAGCACAAGACAATCTGGCAACGAACATGGGAAAACGCACAGCTTATATACATTTAGACATAACAAGAAACAATCAGTAATTAACATGAATGCAGCTGACTGCAATCAGACACATAAGGAATAAGTTAAAACGATAATACAATGACGAGACAATCTGGAAATGAACAGCTTAACTACATCAGACATAACGAGAAACAGGTGAAAACAATAATACAATGACGAGACTGGAAACAGGTAAGCGAATGTAAAAACACGGACCGGACAACAAGGAAAACATGGAATAAACCATGGCCATTGAACATACAAAAAATGGTTAAATTAAGGTTAAACAAATAAGGACGTGTGACCATTCATTGTCACGGTTGATGAGCTGCTTGCACCCTCGTGTGCAAGACAGTGCCGGACACAGAATTCCCCGCCTTGTGGGTAGGGGTAGGGCCATCGGTCCAGATCACTCAGGGGCCGTTCTTCAAAGGAGACTCTCCCAGCCAGAGAGTCTAAGCGTGAGTTGATTGACTTTCTCATGGAAGAGTGGGGTCATATTCCTCCTGTAGATTGACAGACTATGCATAGGTACTGGGTAAGTATACATCTGCTGAACCCGCCGTCCTTCCATCCCTTCTGACTCTAGTCCTTGAGTACAAGAACGCGTCTGAAAAGTAATTGGTAAATTGAGATACAGAGAACAAAACTAATATTTAGCCCATCTTGCTAAAAGTCGCTGAAAGCTGAATTAAATTTGAATTATCCTTATATTGTGAAATAGGCTCTGTCCTGACAGTTCAGGACCACGGAATCACTTGCGATCTTCTGCAAGAGACTCAAAACACACCTTTTCAGACTCCACTACCACTGAATTGTGTAGGCTACATCTAGCCAATTGTCATCACCACTGCCTACTTGTTCAATACTTTTTATATATGTATCCTTGCTTACCTTGAATAAAATTAAAAAAAACCTTTAAAAAAAATAAAACATAATAAAAAAAACACATACATACGTTTTACATAGCCAGTGATATGGAGCTGCCTACAACGCTGTATTAGTGCACTGAACTATGATTGTTCTTACCATTTTATTAATGCACGTGTTATAAGTCACTGTAGATGAGAGCGTCTGCTAAATGCTTAAAATGTAAATGTAAGATGAAATAGCGCCCCCCTGTCCCCGGCTTGCAAAAAGCTTACAGCACCTGGTATTCCCAGGCGGTCTCCCATCCAAGTACTAACCAGGCCCGACCCTGCTTATTACCTTCCGAGATCAGACGAGATCGGGCGTGTTCAGGGTGGTATGGCCGTAAGCGAGTAACACTGTGTCAAATAGCGTATTTATGGTTGCAATACCGCTTTAAATAGCCTATGAGACGCTTCAAACTGCAATTGGGTATGAAAAGCTATTTTATCATGTTAACACACGAAACAGCTGAAATAACAGGAATTGCGATAATATTAAGGACATAGCCTATATTTCTCATTCGCAGAAATTCAGTGAACTTGATAAATAACAATGTAGGCTATTTATATACACACGCTATCGGACACTGCAGTTCATCCTTTAAACATAATTTAATGTTGCCCGACACTGAATCATACAATACACATGTAACCACTAGTAAAACAGATATAAGATGCATCTCACGTAATTATTATTATTTTTCCACCAAAGAATCAGACGGCAAAAGCTAAATGTGCTGTACACATCGCAACTAGACCATTTCCCGTTTTCCAGAGCGACTCGTTTATACAATTTAAAATGACCCGAAATATTTCCATATTGTCTTGACGACTGGAGTAACGTGTACATCCCAGTAAAATAACCAAACGTAGCAGCACATTACAGTTGATCCTTTACTTCAGTGGCCCGCAAGCTCAGTTCTGGGCACCCGCTCTGTAGCCTATGCTGGTTTTTCTTACAACCAAAACGTCGCGATCGATTAAAGTTGAAAATGTGTTTTCTACCATCTTTTTTTCCTTTAACTTATTTTAACACTGCGCGGGGCTGGCTCGTTGCCAATTGCTCTGTCATTCAACTTCATTTTTCGCAAATGGTTTAGATTCATTCACCAGATGTCCACACTTTCAACAATTATGCGAATAATGTGTAATAATAATACATCGAATAATTCAACGCAAATGTGTAGTAACTAGCCTATTGTTAGACACGCTAACTATTGTGACTTCTTCGAATTCAATTGCTTAAAATGACATGCACATATACCAGAAATTATTTCATTTACTATACACGGAAAATGATTTAAACAATATTGCTGCCCTTGGCGTCAAACTCCGCCCAAGTGGGAATCGTACTAAGTCGTCATTAAGTGACGCCAAAGGCTTCCCGGCGCGTCTACAGGCGACGACAAGGGGCCAGCGTCAATATCTGACGAGTTGGGATGAGAACGTGCTCGCTAGGACGTTTGCTCATTGAGAATTGCTCGTTGAGGTTTAATGAATGAACCAAAGCCAGAAATCCCCAAACCAAAGTTCAACATTCAACTTCAGCGAACCCTTTAGCTAACGTAGTTAGCCAGATTTGCATGGTAAAACTACCAGCTAAACTTGCAACCTAATGTTAGCTAGCTAGCTACTGACCTGAATATGTGTTCTCAAGTTCGAGCTTGATGTCTTCGATGCGTTGAGCAACTTCTGCTTTGGTTGGCACAGAATGCACTGATGAGTGTAGGCTTATACTGAGACGGATGCGTGAGGGTTGGACCCGAAATGCACGACTCAGCAACAATGACGTAAAATAAAGACCCGCAAGGGCTTTATTAGAGGAATGTTCAGGAGACGTAGTCAAACAAAAGCAAAGTCCGATAACCAAAGTACAGTACCGAGGGAGAAGGCAGTCTCGAACTCGGTAAACCATGCAAAAAATCTAAACAAACCAGAGTAGCTGTCAGCGGGGCAGAGGTACAGGAGGACGGTAGGCAGGCTCGTAGTCAGGGACGGTGCAAGAGTCAAGACCGAAGTCTGCTCCGCGGGGCAAAGGCACAAAAGACAGCAGGCAAAACTCGTGGTACAAAACAGGCTTGGGTCGTAACAATGACTACGTTTACATGCACACCATATTCCGATTAAGGTCCATATTCAGGTTAAGGCAATATTCCGAATAAGGTGTTTACATGCGCCGCAGAATGTTGAGCTACGGGAATATTCCCGTTTACATGTTAATCGGCATATTCCGAATAAACCAGCTATGTAGTGCCGCGCAAGGGCTTTCTGGGTACTCAGCTTGCTTGCTTTTGCGTTATATTGTGTTGTCTTCTTAGCACTTCTACATCATAATGTAACAAGAACACTCGTTCTCATTCACATCCTCAACCATGGCAGACGAGAACGTGAGGGTTTTCCACCGATGTTTGACCTGGTCAGCAGTGCGCACAAAACCTGCTTCTTAGAGTTTGTCGCACACCCTTTTAAAAATATCGCTATTGCGGTGCTTTCGCCCATCGATGTATTCCATGATATTTAGCTAGAATACCGCTGCACATTCTCATCAAACAAAATGAAACAGCTGCATTGAAACCGTCACATGATATTTGATATTGATAAAAGAATAAATATAATAATAATGCTGCTGATGGGGAGATGTAACTTGTAACTTGTGTCCACGCTATCCCGCTACTTGACAACAAAAAAAGTAACTACTTGAAAGCTACTAGATTTTGGAAGTAATTAAAATACCACACGTTACTGGAAAATGTAGTTAAATTAGTAGTTCCGCTACTCCCCAACACTGTTTGTTCATAACGTGCTGTCGTGGAAATTCTACTATTCAAAGGAAGCGAGACTGCGTTCTCAATTTTCAAATCATGTTTTATTACTGCTTCGAAACAGGGGAGCAGTTGAACACTCTCGCATGAAGAATGTCAGAGTATCTCCGACGAGATAAAGGAAATACAACAGTATATCAAATCAAAGTTTATTTGTATAGCGCTTTTCACAATAGAATTGTCACAAAACGGAGGGGGAACCTAGGCCTAGACCCCCCCAAAAGCAAGCCTAAAGGCAACAGTGGCAAGGAAAAACTCCCTTGGTAGGGAGAAACCTTGGGAGGAACCAGACTAAAAGGGGGAGCCCATCCTCTTCTGGCCGGCACAGGGTGTGCCCAAAAAAGACCATGTCATGGTCAGTCCAAGGTGACTCAGGGCTGAAAGACTTTGCCCCTCCTGAATTAGGTAGTCAGCGGGGGGGGGGAGCTAAACCACGTGGAGAGGGTCCAGATCCAGGAACTGGGGTTGGCGTGGGGTTGAGGGTTGATGGGGCAGCTCACACTTCTCGCAGGATCTAGGGCTCGGGGGCAGGTGCCGTGGCAGAGAAGATAACATGCAGTCAGAAAAAAAGCAGTGCTATAGCCAGTAGCATTATGTAAGAGCAGGGGAGCACAAGCATAGGAAATATACAGATAGCCCCAACAGGTGTAAGCTATGGCAGCATACATAGATATTGGAGTCATTTTCATAATTTGTTCTCTGATTGTCTCAATCTTATCAGTAAACGAGTTCATAAAGTCATTGGAATTATAGTTAGAAGGATAACTGATGGAGACTGAAGACTGTTTTTTTTGTCAGTTTAGCTACCGTGTTAAATAGAAATCTTGGGTTGTTTTTATTCTGGTCAATTAATTTTGAGAAGTACGATGACCTAGCTGTAATAAGGGCGTGCTTGTATTCTATGAGGCTGTCCTTCCAAGCAGAGCGAAAAACCTCTAAATTGGTAGAGCGCCATCTGCATTCTAATTTCCTGGAAACTTGTTTAAGGGCACGGGTATGGTCAGTAAACCAGGATGCAAGTTTCTTCTCACTGCATTTTTTCCTGTTGAGGGGTGCGACCGCATCAAGTGTATTCCGTAAAATGTGATTTAGCGCATCTGTTTGATGATCAATTGACAAAAAGCTATTTGGGTCCTGACTTGATACTAACGATTCGGGAAGTAAGTTTATAAATTTTGAAGCCGTCAAAGAATTTATAGAGCGGCTGGAATAGTATCTAGGTTCCGATTTAATAGGAATATTTACCTGAATTTCAAAAGTAATCAAAAAGTGATCCGATAGTACAGGATTATGGGGAGACACAATGATATTCTCGACATCGATACCATAGGATAAGACTAAATCTAAGGTATGGTTGTGGCGGTGGGTTGGTTCAGATATATTTTGAATAAAACCAACAGAGTCAATAATAGCTGCAAAAGCCAGTCCTAAAGGGTCACTGTCATTATCAACATGTATGGTGAAATCTCCAACAATCACAACTTTATCTGCCATAGTTGCCAAGCTTGATAAAAACTCTGCAAACTCAGAAAGAAAGACAGTATACAGTCCAGGTGGTCTATAAATAGTTACTAAGAGGAAGCATTGCACTGAGGTAACTAGATCTTTTGACCATCCAGAAAGCATAGCAAGCGATTCAAAAGAGGAGAACTTATCCCCACATTTAGGTGTGAAACTACATTTTGTCGAAAAAAATCACAGCAACACCGCCCCCTCTACCAGACAGACGCGGCACTTGGCAGCTGGCATAACCATCAGGAGATACCTCATTAAGTGCACTGTATTCATCAGGCCTAAGCCAGGTTTCAGTTAAACTAATCAGGTCAAAACTATGGTCCGTGATTAGTTCGTTCACAAGAACCGCCTTGGGGGAAAGTGATCTAACATTTAACAATCCACATTTAAGATGCGTCTTACTACAGGCAACACTTACTGCAGGCTGAGAGGTTTTAATATAAATAAGATTATGTACAAAAATGCCACGACAGCCAGTGTGCTCAGATAGCTTTTTACTTCTAAAACCATTTCCAAAACGAGGGACAGACACAGTTTAAATAGCTAAGCTAGTCACAGGTTTTTGGAAGCTAGCAGACAGTGGTTTAGGACCAGAAGTCTGCTGCCTGGCTAGCGCTCTGAGAGGTCATACATTTTGCGTTTTTATACTACGGGACAAATTTCTAGATAATAGAAGAGCACCTCTCCAGTCCGTCTCTCTTCAGTAAGCCAGGCTTTCCCCAAAAAGTGGGCCAATTGTTTATGAAGCCCAAGTCGTTGTCAGTACACCAGTTAGCCATCCAGCGATTTAGCGACGTGAGTCTACTGTAGACTTCGTCACTTCTACAAGCAGGGATAGGGCCAGAGATAATTACTTCCCGACTGAGTGTTTTAGCGAGCTTACACACCGAAACAAAAGAATTTTTAGCGATCTCCGACTGCGAAATCGAACATCGTTGGTGCCAGCGTGGATAATAATTTTAGAATATTTACGATTATTCTTAGCTAGCACCTTACAAGAACGCGTCTGAAAAGTAATTGGTAAATTGAGATACAGAGAACAAAACTAATATTTAGCCCATCTTGCTAAAAGTCGCTGAAAGCTGAATTAAATTTGAATTATCCTTATATTGTGAAATAGGCTCTGTCCTGACAGTTCAGGACCACGGAATCACTTGCGATCTTCTGCAAGAGACTCAAAACACACCTTTTCAGACTCCACTACCACTGAATTGTGTAGGCTACATCTAGCCAATTGTCATCACCACTGCCTACTTGTTCAATACTTTTTATATATGTATCCTTGCTTACCTTTAATTAAAAAAAAAACCTTTTTAAAAAATAAAACATAATAAAAAAAACACATACATACGTTTTACATAGCCAGTGATATGGAGCTGCCTACAACGCTGTATTAGTGCACTGAACTATGATTGTTCTTACCATTTTATTAATGCACGTGTTATAAGTCACTGTAGATGAGAGCGTCTGCTAAATGCTTAAAATGTAAATGTAAGATGAAATAGCGCCCCCCTGTCCCCGGCTTGCAAAAAGCTTACAGCACCTGGTATTCCCAGGCGGTCTCCCATCCAAGTACTAACCAGGCCCGACCCTGCTTATTACCTTCCGAGATCAGACGAGATCGGGCGTGTTCAGGGTGGTATGGCCGTAAGCGAGTAACACTGTGTCAAATAGCGTATTTATGGTTGCAATACCGCTTTAAATAGCCTATGAGACGCTTCAAACTGCAATTGGGTATGAAAAGCTATTTTATCATGTTAACACACGAAACAGCTGAAATAACAGGAATTGCGATAATATTAAGGACATAGCTATATTTCTCATTCGCAGAAATTCAGTGAACTTGATAAATAACAATGTAGGCTATTTATATACACACGCTATCGGACACTGCAGTTCATCCTTTAAACATAATTTAATGTTGCCCGACACTGAATCATACAATACACATGTAACCACTAGTAAAACAGATATAAGATGCATCTCACGTAATTATTATTATTTTTCCACCAAAGAATCAGACGGCAAAAGCTAAATGTGCTGTACACATCGCAACTAGACCATTTCCCGTTTTCCAGAGCGACTCGTTTATACAATTTAAAATGACCCGAAATATTTCCATATTGTCTTGACGACTGGAGTAACGTGTACATCCCAGCAAAATAACCAAACGTAGCAGCACATTACAGCTGATCCTTTACTTCAGTGGCCCGCAAGCTCAGTTCTGGGCACCCGCTCTGTAGCCTATGCTGGTTTTTCTTACAACCAAAACATCGCGATCGATTAAAGTGGTTGAAAATGTGTTTTCTATCATCATTTTTTCCTTTAACTTATTTTAACACTGTGCGGGGTTGGCTCGTTGCCAATTGCTCTGTCATTCAACTTCATTTTTCGCAAATGGTTTAGATTCATTCACCAGATGTCCACACTTTCAACAATTATGCGAATAATGTGTAATAATAATACATCGAATAATTCAACGCAAATGTGTAGTATAGCCTATTGTTAGACACGCTAACTATTGTGACTTCTTCTAATTGAATTGCTTAAAATGACATACACATATACCAGAAATTATTTCATTTACTATACACGGAAAATGATTTAAACAATATTGCTGCCCTTGGCGTCAAACTCCGCCCAAGTGGGAATCGTACTAAATCGTCATTAAGTGACGCCAAAGGCTTCCCGGCGCGTCTACAGGCGACGACAAGGGGCCAGCGTCAATATCTGACGAGTTGGGATGAGAACGTGCTCGCTAGGACGTTTGCTCATTGAGAATTGCTCGTTGATGTTTAATGAATGAACCAAAGCCAGAAATCCCCAAACCAAAGTTCAACATTCAACTTCAGCGAACCCTTTAGCTAACGCAGATTTGCATGGTAAAACTACCAGCTAAACTTGCAACCTAATGTTAGCTAGCTAGCTAGCTACTGACCTGAATATGTGTTCTCAAGTTCGAGCTTGATGTCTTCGATGCGTTGAGCAACTTCTGCTTTGGTTGGCACAGAATGCACTGATGAGTGTAGGCTTATACTGAGACGGATGCGTGAGGGTTGGACCCGAAATGCACGACTCAGCAACAATGACGTAAAATAAAGACCCGCAAGGGCTTTATTAGAGGAATGTTCAGGAGACGTAGTCAAACAAAAGCAAAGTCCGATAACCAAAGTACAGTACCGAGGGAGAAGGCAGTCTCGAACTCGGTAAACCATGCAAAAAATCTAAACAAACCAGAGTAGCTGTCAGCGGGGCAGAGGTACAGGAGGACGGTAGGCAGGCTCGTAGTCAGGGACGGTGCAAGAGTCAAGACCGAAGTCTGCTCCGCGGGGCAAAGGCACAAAAGACAGCAGGCAAAACTCGTGGTACAAAACAGGCTTGGGTCGTAACAATGAATCAGACAATGAAAACGCTCAAGAGTGCAATAGTAAACTAGGCAACAATTTCGCAAAGACGTGACAAAAACACTGAGCTTATATGCAGGTGTAGACAGGTGCAGAACAGAGCGAAACAGAAAACGGCTGAGGAGAGCATGACAAGGTAACAAGATAATTAGTCGTTGTTAGTAATTATCCTATCCTGACTAGTAGATTAGGAAATTGACATGAACTAGAAATGAAAGGAAACATGAATACATGGTTAGCAAGTTAGTAATTAGTAAATCTCCAGCACGTCGGCAATTAGAGTTACTAAAAACTAAATCTAATCGTTAGTAAATGAGTAATCAGACAAGGAGGGGAAACAATAAGGAAACGTGAGCGACAGCGAGAGAGAGAAAGCATGAACGCAAGATTTGCGGAAAGAACATGAAAAAGTGTATGCTTAAAACATGAACAGAAACGTAACATGAAATGAAACGTGACATGAATGAAACATAAAACGTGGCATGAATAACATGGAACCGTGAAATATACTTTCTCATTTTCTTTTATTAGTTTCATATATGGCAATAAGTATGGCCATGGCGGTTCCATCTCCTTGTCCATGATTAGTCAAGAATACCGCTGCACATTCTCATCAAACAAAATGAAACAGCTGCATTGAAACCGTCACATGATAATTGATATTGATAAAAGAATAAATATAATAATAATGCTGCTGATGGGGAGATGTAACTTGTAACTTTTGTCCACGCTATCCCGCTACTTGACACACAAAAAAGTAACTACTTGAAAGCTACTAGATTTTGGAAGTAATTAAAATACCACACGTTTCTGGAAAATGTAGTTAAGGGGAGACTACCCCCCTAGATAGACAAAAAATAAAGAAAATAGATATCACTATGAACACATTCCCAGTTTGTTATGTACATAAAAACTAAGAAAAAATGTATTGCAAGTTTTCTGAATTGTATGTTTATTATGCTAATTAGGTGCTAATTAGGCCTAATTGTCTTTTACTGTAAATGCTGTGTACTGTTGCCCTTTTGCACTTTTTCGTTGAGCATTGCCACTTTTCATTTCACTGCACACCCCGTGTGTGTATGTGACAAATAAAAATCTTGAATCTTGAATCTTGAATCTAATTAGGCCTAATTGGCATATATCGCTAAGGGCACTAACACCATCATATGTGTCAACATATGTCAACATATGTGTTTTTTATGTTGACACATTAGAAAAGAAACTTTTACAGAAGAGATTGTGTCTATGTCCTCGTATCAGCCCATACATCAGGAAATACCGTCTATAGTCATAGAAAATCTATGGGGGGTAGTCTCCCCTTAAATTAGTAGTTCCGCTACTCCCCAACACTGTTTGTTCATAACGTGCTGTCGTGGAAATTCTACTATTCAAAGGAAGCGAGACTGCGTTCTCAATTTTCAAATCATGTTTTATTACTGCTTCGAAACAGGGGAGCAGTCGAACACTCTCGCATGAAGAATGTCAGAGTATCTCCGACGAGATAAAGGAAATACAACAGTATATCAAATCAAGTTTATTTGTATAGCGCTTTTCACAATAGAATTATCACAAAACGCTTAACAGAGGGGGAACCCAGGCCTAGACCCCCCCAAAAGCAAGCCTAAAGGCAACAGTGGCAAGGAAAAACTCCCTTGGTAGGGAGAAACCTTGGGAGGAACCAGACAAAAAGGGGGAGCCCATCCTCTTCTGGCCGGCACAGGGTGTGCCCAAACAAGACCATATCATGGTCAGTCCAAGGTGACTCAGGGCTGAAAGACTTTGCCCCTCCTGAGTTAGTCAGCGGGGGGGCTAAACCACGTGGAGAGGGTCCAGATCCAGGAACTGGGGTTGGCGTGGGGTTGAGGGTTGATGGGGCAGCTCACACTTCTCGCAGGACCTAGGGCTCGGGGGCAGGTGCCGTGGCAGAGAAGATAACATGCAGTCAGAAAAAAAGCAGTGCTATAGCCAGTAGCATTATGTAAGAGCAGGGGAGCACAAGCATAGGAAATATACAGATAGCCCCAACAGGTGTACGCTATGGCAGCATACCTATTAGGAGAGGGACAGAGAAAACACACAGCCATGAGAGTTCCAAACCATCCACACCTGATCAAGGATAACCAGCATAACAGTGGTGGTAACACATTGAGGAGGTGACAGTATGGAAAGTTTCTCACTCAATAAGACACTAGGGCACGGCATCTCTCCACCTAGACTATGTTAGGCAGTAGGCTAGGCTGAAAAGATATGTTTTTAATCTACACTTAAAAATTGAAACTGTGTCCGAATCCCTAACATGCCTTGGTAAACCGTTCCACAACAGAGGAGCTCTAAAAGAGAAGGCTCTACCACCAGCTGTGCTTTTCAAAATTCTAGGGAGTAATAGATGGCTGGCTTCTTGTGAATTTACTGTCATCCAATTCTTTATATCAGAGATATAAGCCTCTAATTGAGTGAGTTTAAGTATTTCACCTGGTTTCATTGATATGTATAGCTGTGCATCATCTGCATAGCAATGGAAATTCACACCATGTTTACGAATAACATTACCCAGTGGTAGCAAGTATAATGAGAACAGTAATGGTCCCAGCACTGAGCCTTGTGGAATACCATATTTAACCTGAGAGTAGTCAGAGAACTCTTGATCTAATTGCACAAATTGAAACCGGTCTGATAAGTATGATTTAGACCATGAGAGTGCCCGTCCACGCAAACCAACCAGGTTTTCTAGCCTATGAAGGAGAATCTGGTGGTCAATAGTATCAAAAGCAGCACTTATGTCAAGGAGCACTAGAATATAAACACAACCAGTGTCCAATACTAACAGTAAGTCATTTACAACTTTAATAAGTGCTGTCTCAGTGCTATGGTTTGGTCTAAAACCTGATTGTAGTGTTTCATACAGATTATTAGTTTTTAAGAAAGCAGTTAATTGTTGAGCTAAAGATTTCTCTAAATTTTTTGACAAAAAGGGCAGATTTGAAATGGGCCTATAGTTCTTCAGATTAACAGGATCAAGATTCGGTTTCTTTAGAAGACGCTTGATTACTGCCACTTTTAAAGACCTAGGTACGCAACCCAATAATAGGGATGTATTTATGATATCTAACATGGGCTGGCCTAGCACAGGCAAAAAGCTCTTTAATAAGCTTTGTTGGTATGGGGTCTAACAGACATGTAGATGATTTGGAGGACATAACCAGTTTACTGAATTTGTCCAGATCCAAGGGAGTGAAAAACTCAAGGGTCTCTACGCAACCCTGCTCCTGATAGCCCTGTGCTATCTCGGGAGTTGGAGTGCTAGATATTGGAGTCATTTTCATAATTTGTTCTCTGATTGTCTCAATCTTATCAGTAAACGAGTTCATAAAGTCATTGGAATTATAGTTAGAAGAATAACTGATGGAGACTGAAGACTGTTTTTTTTGTCAGTTTAGCTACCGTGTTAAATAGAAATCTTGGGTTGTTTTTATTCTGGTCAATACATTTTGAGAAGTACGATGACCTAGCTGTAATAAGGGCGTGCTTGTATTCTATGAGGCTGTCCTTCCAAGCAGAGCAAAAAACCTCTAAATTGGTAGAGCGCCATCTGCGTTCTAATTTCCTGGAAACTTGTTTAAGGGCACGGGTATGGTCAGTAAACCAGGGTGCAAGTTTCTTCTCACTGCATTTTTCCTCTTGAGGGTGCGCGACCGCATCAAGTGTATTCCGTAAAATGTGATTTAGCGCATCTGTTTGATGATCAATTGACAAAAAGCTATTTGGGTCCTGACTTGATACTAACGATTCGGGAAGTAAGTTTATAAATTTTGAAGCCGTCAAAGAATTTATAGAGCGGCTGGAATAGTATCTAGGTTCCGATTTAATAGGAATATTTACCTGAATTTCAAAAGTAATCAAAAAGTGATCCGATAGTACAGGATTATGGGGAGACACAATGATATTCTCGACATCGATACCATAGGATAAGACTAAATCTAAGGTATGGTTGTGGCGGTGGGTTGGTTCAGATATATTTCGAATAAAACCAACAGAGTCAATAATAGCTGCAAAAGCCAGTCCTAAAGGGTCACTGTCATTATCAACATGTATGTTGAAATCTCCAACAATCACAACTTTATCTGCCATAGTTGCCAAGCTTGATAAAAACTCTGCAAACTCAGAAAGAAAGACAGTATACGGTCCAGGTGGTCTATAAATAGTTACTAAGAGGAAGCATTGCACTGAGGTAACTAGATCTTTTGACCGTCCAGAAAGCATAGCAAGCGATTCAAAGAGGATAACTTATCCCCACATTTAGGTGTGAAACTAAATTTTGTCGAAAAAAATCACAGCAACACCGCCCCCTCTACCGGACAGACGCGGCACTTGGCAGCTGGCATAACCATCAGGAGATACCTCATTAAGTGCACTGTATTCATCAGGCCTAAGCCAGGTTTCAGTGAAACTAATCAGGTCAAAACTATGGTCCGTGATTAGTTCGTTCACAAGAACCGCCTTGGGGGAAAGTGATCTAACATTTAACAATCCACATTTAAGATGCGTCTTACTACAGGCAACACTTACTGCAGGCTGAGAGGTTTTAATATAAATAAGATTATGTACAAAAATGCCACGACAGCCAGTGTGCTCAGATAGCTTTTTACTTCTAAAACCATTTCCAAAACAGAGGGACAGACACAGTCTAAATAGCTAAGCTAGTCAATCTAATCTACACTAGCTACCCGTAAACAAAGGTACACAGATGGCAACCACCCCTTTCCTAATGTGTATACACAAGATCGACCTATGAATGAAAATGTATAGAGGCCTCCCTCTTACCTATCCCAAAGCCTATGTGGGAACAAACAGGGAATCCACATACACTTTCAATATTTCACACTTTCAATCTTTCTCTCTTCTCTCAAACACAACAGCCCAAACAAAAGGGCAGGGTTTCTGCAGGAAGCAGTCACAGGGTTTTTATGGAGGGGCAGGTGATTGATGGAGGCGGGACCAGGACATACAAATGATTGACAGCGGGGAAGGCGAATGGAATGGCGGATGGCACTCCTGCAGAACAACACGGAGAAACAAAGAGAAAGACAAAAACATACACACGTGGAACGTAACATGACTCTGTCAAGTTTGGCGGTCAGCAGGTTGATTGTTGGAAGTAGTCACCCCATCTGGACATTTGCTTCTGCTTGCAAGATGTTGGTTGCCTGGGCGACTGGGCTCATGGCAGCGGCATACTCTGAGGAATGCGAGTTCAGCTGGATTGAACCTGTGATGAATGTCAACCTTGTATGCCTCACTGGATGTTGCTTTCGTGGCATCAACCGTAGCTATTAGGTTGAGTAGGTGGCAAGCACAGCGCTGGTGCTTTGGGAGCTCAAACTCAAAACCATCAGCTTCATTCAGAAGAGCTGACACATCAACAAACTCCACTTCTTCAGCCTCGTCTTGATCCTCTTGATCCTCTCCATCCTCTCTTGGTTGAGATGCATCACCATCACTTCCAACTGCATTGTTGTTCTCATCTTCACCAAAAACCTGGAAAGCTTTTATGAAGTTGGAGCCATTGTCTGTTGTTGTTCTTACAATCTTCCCCCGAATTTCGAACTCGGAATGGATGTCATTCAGGGGGGGTTGGTTTTGCTACAGCAGCAGTGATAGAGAAAGGTACTGAAGATGCACAATATATACAAAGACATACCTCTGAGACACAGTGCGGGTGCTGTTATACCTCTGAGACACGGTGCTGTTCACTATGGTGGTCTGCCTGCTGGTGGAGGAGGGAGTCGAGGGAGTCTCAGCCCTCTTTCTCTTTGTTGATGTCAGCTCTCCATATTTTTTAAGTTGTTGTGCATGCTTTCAAGGGGGAATTAGTCAAGATCTCTCAAACTGGCAATCACAGCAGAAAGTTCTTAATTTTATGTCATATAGACCCTTTAACATTTAGGAATTATTTTAAGCAATTTCATCATTTTGTGATAAGGGATATTCCTCAGCACTGGCAGGATGTTTTAGCAGAATTCTGCATGCAGGGTTTCAGCTGGAGCTTTGCCCCATTTAGTGTAGTCTTGTTTACTGTGAACCCCATTACTCACTTCTATACTTTCTTATTTTTTAACAAATTCTAATAAGTGTACTTTTTATCTATGGCACCTTGTTTTGTATACTCTCTATGAAACTTTTAATGGATTCAGTGGCAGGCCAAAGCTCCCTGCCGCACTGATTTTCTGCCCAGAGTAGTGGTAACTCAGTATGGGTGTAGTCAAATTACAGGCCCTATGGGTTGTTTTTGAGCACAGTGAGTGCATGTTGCTTCCAGGTCTGTTCATTACAGCTCCTTCTTCCTGCTCTCTGTCTGCTTGCCATGGAAACTGGGGAAATGAGCAAAATCGTTGCAGTTTCAAAATTTCAGTTCCAACTGTCACTGCTGTTTAAAAGTAAACTGCCAAAACTACTGAGCCTCCAGCGCTCACCACAATATATTCCTTTTACTTACATTTTACATTTTAGGTATTTAGCAGACACTCTTATCCAGAGCGACTTACACAGTTTACATTTCTTTTACATACAATCCATTTATACAGCTGGATATTTTTTTACTGAAGCAATTCAGGTTAAGTACCTTTAGCTCAAGGGTACAACAGCAGTGCCCCACCTGGGAATTGAACCTGCAACCTCTGAGTTACAAGCCCAGCTTCCTAACCATTACACTACACTGCCAGCCTTGGCACTACTTCATATTGTTATTAACCCTGGAAAAGCTCAATTTGCATTTACGTGCATTTTATTGGTTAAAATATCTTCCCATTTCTCCAGGAAATATGATAAAAGGTTCATCCTTAGGGGCTCATCTTTCTTGTGATCTCTCTACAGTGAAAGAAGTTAATATTCTAGAGCCCAAGACCAGAGAGGACTCTTCACAATGCATGTCTGTAATTAAACTAAATTAAAACAATAAGGCAATAAGAACAAGATGAAAATATGCACAAAAATATTATTTAAATGTTCTATATGCATGACCGACTCATGTTAGGGATCTCTTACATCTCCTCCATAAGATCCCTGTTAATTCAGCTGCAAGGCACACTGCCCCTCAACTTCTGCTGCAGCTAATGGTAGTTTCACAATGACATTTCAGGATCTACATAGGCCTACTAAGGCATAAAGTGTAGGATCCTCAAATTACATTATGAAGCTAACATTAGCCACAGCAAAGCAGCAGAAGCCATGGGGCAGTGTGCCAACACTACTAGTCCAGACTACTTACCAGTTTTAATACAGAATTATGCCATTTGGGTAAACTATTCCTGTAAAAGCAATGATTACTATTCATGATTTACAACCATTTAGAAGATATATTTGAAAGAATGAGTGAATAATCAGAACAATGATGTGTTATAAAAAATAAGATGCAGACATCAATGAACTATGGACATTTTATTCGTTGAATTTTGTATGAGAAGGTTGAAGGTGAAGATTGTACTGTGCTGTATGAGACAAGTCCTCTTAACTTTTACCTTTCACATCAGGTACTAATTTAGTTCCCCTTCTTTGTACTTTTTTGAGTGCCCAGAACTGCACACATTACTCTAAGTGAGGTCTGACAAGGGCATTATAGAACATCAATATAACCTCCTTTGATTCATACTCAGTACTTTTGGCTATATATTCCAGCATCCTGTTGGCCTTTTTCACTGCTACAGCACACTGCTTAGATGTGGATAGACTTTGATCAATTACAGCTCCAAATTCTAATTGAACATATTCTTGTTCCCATCTCCTTCCACAAACTACTCCTTATATTTTTTATTTCTAATAGAATATATGCCATTTAGCAGATGCTTTTATCCAAAGCAACTTACAGGAGTGAATGCATACATTTTTCAGTATATGTGGTCCCAATGGGAATCAAACCCACAACCTAAGCATTGCCAGTGCCATGCTCCACTTACTGAGCCACACAGAACCAGACATTTTTCACATGCATAACTTCACATTTAGCTATATTGAATGTCATCTTGGATTACCTTATTAGTTTGTACTCGACCAATTATGAACCCACTGAAATATCTCCTGTAATTCCTACTGAAATTATTTTAACAAGGAACCTCATGTGGTACCTTTGTGGAACACTGTAGCCTCCTCAAAGAAGTCCAGGAGGTTTTTAGGCATGAAAAAAATATTTGCCATCTGTTAAAATACTATTATATTTCAGGAATAATTCCAACTTGTCCCTCATAATACTACTCAGTATTTTACATGAGATGCAGGTTAAACTGACAGTAGTTCCCTGGGTCAGTACAGTCCCCCTTTTTATATATTGGAATTATACTACCTTGCTTCCAGGCATCTTGCCTTATCTTGTCTTACTTTCCTCATCTCTGACTATGTTCAAGGCTGTAAGGCAGCCTGAGTGGGTGAAAAGCTAATATTCACAAGCTCATCGCATTTGACACACCTATTCACCTACATCAGTAACGAGTCCTGTGGTTTTTTTTTTATGTAAGTGAGTACAGGTGGGTGTAGCTTTTATACGGAGTAAACAAGCGGATCCGCTTCAGGTGTGCTGGCTCGGACTGGGCATGCCACAGTTCCAGGCAGCTAAGGACCGGAGCCAACGAGCTGGAAGACACAGCCCATGGATCACCCCACCCCTGGTTCTGGTTTAGGGTGCTTGCTTGTGTGAATCCGTTGGTGTTTCTTCAGATTACTAACTTGACTGAAATTCTTCCCACACTGGGAGCAGTGGTACGGACGCTCCCCTGTGTGAATCAGTAGGTGTCGCTTCAGTTGCTGTAATGTGGTGGAACTCTTCCCACATTGGGAGCAGGGGTACGGACGCTCCCCTGTATGAGTTCGCTGGTGTAGCATCAGGAAACTTGACCGACTGAAATTCTTCCCACATTGGGAGCAGTGGTATGGGCGCTCCCCTGTATGGACTTGCTGGTGTTCCTTCATATGATGCAATGTAATGAAACTCTTCCCACATTGGGAGCAGTGGTATGGGCGCTCCCCTGTATGGACTTGCTGGTGTCTTTTCATATGCTGCAATGCCATGAAACTCTTCCCACAATGGGAGCAGTGGTACGGGCGCTCCCCTGTGTGAATCAGTAGGTGTCGCTTCAGTTGCTGCAATGAAGTGAAACTATTCCCACATTGGGAGCAGGGGTACAGACCCTCCCCTGTATGAGTTCGCTGGTGTACCGTCAGTGAACTTGACTGAGTGAAACTCTTCCCACACTGGGAGCAGGGGTACAGACGCTCCCCTGTATGAGTTCGCTGGTGTACCATCCGTGAACCTGACTGAGTGAAACTCTTCCCACATTTGAAGCAGGGATATGGACGCTCCCCTGTATGAGTTCGCTGGTGTAGCTTCAGTGAACTTGACTGAATGAAACTCTTCCCACATTGGGAGCAGGGGTACGGACGCTCCCTGTATGTATAGCTTCAGTGTTCTGAGTGAAACTCTGTAGCTTCAGTGAACCTGGATTCGCTGGTGTTTTTTCAGCAAGGGTTGAAACTCTTCCCACACTGGGGGCATGTGTGGGGCCCTGGAGTGCCTGTGTGTGACCGTGTTGGGGTGGGGAGAGTCTTAGGTGGTGTGGGGTGCTGATATGTGCTGTTGGGAGGCAGTGGGTTCTCTGCTCCCTTTCTTCCAGACCTCAGACTCCTGCTGTACTCCTCTGGGTGGACCCTGTCAATGTGCTGGTGAAGTTTCACTTCCTCCATGTGAACGAATGGGTACTGAGAGCAGGCAAGGATCTGAGACGACACCTCAACAAGGTGTCCTGAGGAGATAGAAGGCATAAAGGAGATATTACGCTTTTTGGAAATATAAAAGTAAGCAGGTGCTGTTAAACACAACTGTAATTGAGAGAAAGCCCAAATGGATACAATGCTGAAGACTAAACAAGAAAAGTGAGGATTTATATTAGAAGTGATACATTGACCCTCCAGGTCCATCTCCTCCCTATTTCAGGGTTCCTCTACAGACAAAATCATATCAGTCAAATAGGCACCTCAGTGATAAAGCAAAAATCTCAATATTGGTTTCATAATAATATAATAATAATAATAATAATAATATATTCCATTTAGCAGACGCTTTTATCCAAAGTGACTTACAGTAGGGAATGCATACATTTTCAGTATATGTGGCCCTATTGGGATTGAACCCACAACCTAAGCGTTGCCAACGCCGTGCTCTACCAACTGAGCCACAGAGAACCACAACCTTACATGTCCAATAATGGTGCTTAAGGACTGTTGTCTTGTTTGTTGTCCTTTTCCTCAAACTCTTAAATGTTCTGCATGCATTGCCACAAGTTAACCATCTCCAGTTCTATGCTAGATGTCCCTTTCTTCTGTTTGCTAAATGATTACATCACCTTTCTATTGGCTGACATAGCCCTGACTCGAACTAGTGATGTCTAAGCCAAAGGGCTCAGCCTGCACCCAGAGAAAATGATTATCAGATACCTTGACCTGTGTTTTGGTTCCTGGGGGTGATGACAGGAGAGATACAGGAGGCTTCAGCACAGCTCCTGTAAAAGGCACATTATTTTGTGTAAGACTTGACAGCAATGAGGAGAAGAAACATTGTCCATTTTACAATGAACTCTTACCCGTTCATTGATGAAGCTTTCAGGGATCTTTCCAATTGGCTAATCATCTTCCTCTTCTGGGTCACAACATGCCCCTTCTGCCCCAGTGACCTCATCATCACTGGTGAGAGCTCATGCCGTCTCCATGGAAATCTTGTTCCCTGGTCTCTTTTGTTGGACAGGGAATGTGAAGGTGATGACACAGGAACTGAGATATTTGTGAATTCAAGTCGGTGAATCAGCACTCTCGGCTGTTTTAGCAATACGGACATGACAAGAGTGGACAGTTCCCCTTCCCGTTGACCACATTCAGATTTTACTCCATTCTTCTCCATTTGATCAGTTTGGGCCGTTTGATTGTTTAAATCTCTCTGTTCAACAGTCTCTTTTTCTTGCTCCCTCCAAAGTCCCTCTTCATCTCTCAAACCATCCTCCCTCTCCATTTTCACACTCACACACCTCTCTCCTTCCTCCTCCTTCATGTTGAACAGTATGTATTTTTCCTCCCTGCTCATCCCATATCCAGTCTTCCTCTCCTCTGTGTTTTTACTTGTGTTCAGACTTGATCTCGGCTCCACCCCCATATAATCTGTGCTGTCCACTACAGATTCTTCCTTCATGTCTTCATAAGGACATGACAATTGTGGGAAGCTCCTCCCCTTCCTGTTGCCTGCATTCTGATTATACTCCATTCTTCTCCCATCTGTCAGTCTGCTTGCATCCTTCACAGGTAGCAGTCTGTGGAGGCAGCACAAAAAAATTAAAAGGAACCATAAATTAAAGCATTTGGGTTGTAGTACAAAGGTAGAATTACTTCAGGGAATGTTTGCGCTATACAATGCCTTGGGACATGTCTTGAAAGGAAAGAATGGCAAATGGTGTCAAAAAGCAGCGGTCTTCCCAAACAGACTGACAACCATTGTTTTGTACTACATTTATAATATTTCATTTCAGAATACACAGTGAGTGAGCTAGCTAGCTAGCTGTACTGTACCAAGTTTACTTGCGTGTTTTGTACAGACCTGTGTTACGTGAACCACAAATTTTATTGGATTTGAGCAGGAAACTATGGCTGAAAACAAGATGAGTGAAAACGCTGTTCACTTTTCTCCATTCCCCAAATTGCTTGTCAAAACCAACCGTTTATGTTAACTGGTTGAGTTACGCTACAGAAATCTATCAGAATTTAGAGTACCAAGTATTAGTATTAAGGTCCATGTACAAATATTTGACTATCTAAGTTTAGCTTAAAGTCTAAGAAATTGTCCTGTTATCATTTGTACCCTGGCCCAGGTGTAAATCTGTTAGGGAAACACCATTTTCTAACCAATAATTTAGCACTTAAACTTGCAGATTAGCATTGCAAACCTGTTTTGTCTCTATAAATGATAGAGGCCATAATGCATTCTATTCAGGGCATCATGCAGACTATTTAGAAGGGGCACCAAAAGTAAAGCGGGGGTCCGGCTTAGCTAGCTACTAGGTTAGGTATCCACAGTGAGCTGGCTACGAACACAGTCATCTGATTTGAACATCAATAACACGATAGAAATGAAGGAAATGTAATTAGGGCATACTCTTAACTGCTGGCTTACTTGGTTATGGTATTAATCTAATGTGAGCTGTCACAATTAGGATGTAAGGGAGATAGCCCATAACAGTATTACTAAAAAACAGGCTATGACATTCCGTTATTGATGTGTACTGTGATTTGGCTGTTTGGAAACCATTTTTCACTCCAAATATGCTTTAAAAATAGGCATATCTAATTTTGGCAATCACATATACATTTCGGCTAACTGTTACTGAATGTTATGGTACTATAGCCTACTTTTTCCATCGCATTTCCAAACACTTGGTGTGCAATAAGACTTCCACTCCCCTAAATGTTTAAGGTGAATTCTACATGATCTGGCATCCACGACCACATACAGCGTAGTTACACTCCAAAACCAATGGTGGCGGTAGATGATTCATGAAGGAAGTTAAGAAAAATACCAGAAACAACTCCCCATAGATAGTCAACCAATGGGGGTTATGCGCAACGGACTTCCGTGTTTTGCTAAACGTGACTGGCCATTTCCGGTAGACGAGATAATGGCGTTGTTCTATACAAGATGTTTACAGGACAAGGGGTTTAAGCTATACGCTTCCTCCTATATCCATGACTATGAGGGTACTAACGACATTTTTGCAGAAAACGGCACACGTGAGGAACTGTTTTCTAAGAGGTGTTAGGTGAGAAGCCTAAAGTGTGAGGGTTATGCATGGAACTTCTTAGTGGCGAGGGTTGGAGCCTGATGATGCCCTAATTAGTGTTGGGTTGGTGCCTAACGCGCCAAAAACGGCACACGCGTGGAACTTCTTAGGGGGAGGTTTGAGCCTTTGACCTTAAGGAAGTGTTAGGTGAGAACTAGCGCTAGGGGAATTCTGTGTGGATTCGAGGCAGAGTAACACCTGCAGTCTCGAGGCGAGTATTTGATGAAAAGTTTCTCCTAGTTTGGCGACTGGGGAATTCTGAAGAATCAATACTAACTGGCCAGAAGCATAGCTATGGGTCCTATCGGCGTTGGGACCAGAGTTTCCGTTATCCGGTAATTGCCGTTTTTTTACCGGGAAAATCTGTTGAAGTCCGACATATTTAAATCTCTCCGGTCATAATGTCCGGTGAAAATAATTCCTTCTAAGCACAATTTGAATTGTATTAAAACAGGCTAAAATTTAATTTCCACATATCCTTCTATTAAAAATGAATCTTCATTTTTTTAATGAATGTGTAGGCTATAGGCTAGCCTATGCGACGGACAAAATAATCGTTACATTTGTTTCATTGTTGCGTCACTCTGATAAAGCGCGCGCTCGGATTGAATGCCGTAGCCTGCCTAACAACCATAACGGCGGCAAACAGCGACGACCGAGAGAGATCAGACATGGCCAAACAAGCAACCCTTAAGAAGTATTTTCTGAAACCAAGCAGGTTTAATGACAATAATGATGATGAGTCTGAGATACAGTCTGAAGTCACGGAGACCGCTGATGCCGTGGCTCCAGCCAAAAAGAAACAAAAATGTCGAGCGTTCAGGCCCGAATGGAAAAGCAAATTCCCCTGGCTGAGGTGCGACATTATAGATGGGGAAGAAAAAATGTTTTGCTCACACTGCGAGAAATCGGGGAGGAAGAATGGATTCACCAGAGGAGCAACGAACATGAGAATCTCGGCTCTCACTGAGCACAGCCAGTGCAGTGACCACGTATCGGCGGTCAATTTAACACAACAGCAAACCGCAATGAAAGGCCACTGTGAGAAGGCTAACGAAACGTCCAACAAGAAGCTGTGCTCTCAGCTACAAGTTGTTTTTCACATGGCCAAAAATGGCATCGCATGTCATCAGTATGTGGGGTTGACTGACCTACTGAGAGCAGTTAAGGCTCCGGATTTTGTCTCGTGTGAGGGCATTTACCGGCACAGCGACTCCGTTGATGACATGGAAAAGGCACTGGAAGACGTTGTGGTGAAGCAGCTGGATGAAAAGCTAAAGGGGAGTGACTTCATTGGACTTATCATTGATGAGACGGTAAATATCACTGTGGACAAGAAGCTGATTATATACGTCAAGTTGGAAATAAAAGGAAGAGTTGAGACGTGTTTTCTGGGCAATTATGATGTGCACTCCGGGACCGCACGGTGTATATTTGACAAAGTGGTTGAGGTGCTCCGCGAGAGGAATGTGGAGCTGTCCCGCGTCATTGGCCTGGGCTCGGATGGGGCCAGTGTAATGATGGGGAAGCGTGCTGGAGTTGGTGCTCTTCTGAAGAAAGAGAGTGCGTTTTCCATTCAGGTGCACTGTGGTGCCCACCGAGCTGCGCTGGCCGCGCTAGATGCTGCAAAAGCTGTGGACCAGGTAGGAGCCTACAAGCCACAATTGCCTGTTTTTTTTTGTCATATAAGTTGTTTAAAGTTGTGTATTGGCTTTTCATAAAAATATCACTGATTCATCCCTCAGCGCTTCAGGAATATGCTGAACCAGCCATCCGAACCATTATTGGTCATTTTGGCAAAGAAATTACCAGCGAGGACGAGTCAGCACTAGCCACAGCCCCTCTCATCGATGCCACAAGCGCGCAACGAGATGCCATCGCTGTGATGACAGCGCTCCGTGGTTATGGAGGCTTGAATTTCTCAACGGCCTGCGAAGTCCTCATCAGGGATTTCAGCTAAATCTATCCCAAGTGGGCCAAACTGGCCAAGGTAGCCTGCTTGATCCCCGTCTCCAGTGTGCCAGCAATCAAAACAGCGCAGCGAAGTCGCCTTGGGGAGGACAAGGTCACAAGGCTTATGCGCATTGCAAGCTGTGGAGAGACACTTGGCACCTTTGATTTTAAGTGGGCAGCTACACGCTTCACTGCTGCGAAAAAGCGTAAGAAGCAAAATCATATGAGCCAGCAATAGGTTATTTTTTTGTTTGTTTTCAAATAGTTTTTATTCAATTTTATTTTATCTGAGAAAAGGTCTGTAGCGAACGGAAATTATTTGATTTCAAGTCGGCAGCAGCACGCCGTAATTAAAATGTTTTGAGCCAGATGGGCCTACATGTAACTTTTTGTTTGTTTGCAAAAAAAAAAGTTTTTATTCTGTTTTATTTTATATGAGAATATGTAGGCCTAAAGCTGAAGGAAATTCTTTGTGTTTACGTGTTGCCCCAACGAACGTAGGCTAGCGTAATATTTATTTATTTATTTTTAAAATAGCGTTATGCACGTGAGTCTATTGACGGGACTTATTTTATTTGGAATATAATGTATAAGCAAAAGTAGCCTACTTTTCAATAAAAAATATTATAAATCTACATGCCTTGATGATGTCATTCTTTATATAGCCTGCCTATCAATTGTTTTTAAGCTCAATAAACACAGATAATATTTGACCGGAATTTCTCCGATTTGTCCGGGACATTGAAATCTTCCAGGACACGTGGACCGGCACCAATATTTTCTAATGGAAACTCTGGTTGGGACGTAAAAAAAAAAAAAAAAAAAAAAAAATAAAAAAAAAAAAAAAAAGGGAAGCGAGATATAAGACAAATAATCTTTTAATTAGAAAAAAATCTTATTATAAGTGTTTGTGAACAATTGCCTCTGGGATTTACCTGGGGAGAATTTACAAAAGAAACTAAAAGTGGTGGAGTGTTTATTCATAGTATGAGTGAATAAAAAAATGAATGCAATTGCGCCTGAGTATGAGTGAATAAAAAATGAATGTGATACGAATGCAATTGTGAATGAGTAAAAGTGTGCGTAAGGATTGAAGGCAATGGCCCGAGAGGAAAAAAAACCCAGCAGTTTTATTTTAATTTTTTCATTTGAGTGGCAGGATGGGCAACAAAGGGAGCAAGATCCGCTGATCCGCTGTCCGGACCGGTGAAGGTGATGTACGATAAATGGGGAATGATGGCTTTAGAGCAAGTGCCCTTATGGCACAGAATCACTAGGGGCTGTTTCCCTACTAACGGTACATTGAGTACAGAAAAACGTAGTCATTGCAGGAGAATGTGGAAAGCATGAAGCAAGTAAGAAAGGAAGAGATGAGGAAGTGATTGATTGGGATGTTTTTAGAAAGTGAGAGAGAGAGAGACAGAGAGAAGCAGACAGAAGAAGCGAATGTGGGAATAAAGCAGATTTAATGGTAGTTAAGGGCAGTGAGCCAGTGGAGATAGGGAAGTGCAAACAGAGAAAAGACAGACAGAAACTATTAGATGAACTTGAGCCCCCCCTTATCCTGCGCCCAGGAGGGTGCCGCCTGCAGCGATAGACGGAGACCAAGAACAGCCGCCTGCAGCGACAGCCCCGCCAGCCGAAGAAGAAAGTTCTGCTGGAGAGGAGTGGCCTGCTTCTCCTGACCGACCCTTGAGAGAAGGACTGGCACGTATGAGCATAAGATCACCGCCGCCAAAAGTTTCAGTACCCGCTGGTGGCTTACCCCGACCCGAGGGGACCACGAGATGACAGGACGGCGAGAAACCCCTGGTGTCCCAGATGAGAAGCGTGCGGAGCGATGCCACAGGTGCAGGAGCGGATCCCCAGGGAGGGCAGAGCCGTGGGAGTAAAACAAACAGAGGAACAGGCAGAGGGTGGTGGGGGCAACTAGAGCAGCAGGGACAATGGAGGTGTTATAATTGTCAAGAGTTGGGGCATTTTGCCAGAAACTGCCCAAACAGGTCTGCAGGAGGTAACGGAACATTGACGCAGCAAGAAGCGGGCGAAAACGGAACCTGGCAGGAGTCGGGGTCCAACAGCCGCAAAGAGCAAAGACCATAGGATGAGAGGGGGGAAAGACAGGAAAACACGCACCCCATACACGGAATACAAAATCTGTTTTTAAAATTAAAGTTAGCAACCACAGGACAGCCCAAGAATGAACCTTCTAGTCATGGGTAAGTCGATATCTTTTTGATTGACAGCGGTGCTTCATGGTCTGTGATACAAAGTGAGGCATTGCCTAGGGCACCGTTATCAAATTTAAATTTAAAATTTAAAATGACTATTGAATGTGACGAAAATGGGTCGTCAGTCACGTCACCTGTTTTAGGACTATTTCCAAAGTACCCTATACAATTGATAGATTGGTATTACACATGGGAATTGATAGACTGCCAGTCATGCACAACTGTGTGAATGTATTCCGTCCAATCAGACAGCCCCAGCGAACTCTTATAGCACTGCTCTCTTCTTATCCTGACTAGACATTTAGAATGAGTGTTTCTGGAACATGCCGCAAATAAACGAAACGATATGTTTAGGCACCGCGTAGTCGGGATCAACATTTACTGAAATTCTAGTAAACTTGAGTGAAGAGCAGAAATTATTATTTGAACAAATCAGGCAGCCGCATGTGTCATTATCGAAAATTACCGAATGTGAATGGGAAGATGTGGGTTCTTGGGTTAGAGAAATACAGCCTGGTAGGGAGTGCAGACAGAAATCCAAGGTTGTAAAAATACCATTCTTTGCTACTGTGCCTGTACAATGCTATGTGCATACAACTGCAATTTGAACCGTACAGCATGCTGCTAGCTCTTTCCGATGACCACCCTAGTTTACATCAGATAAATCCTTAGGTATTATATGATGTTCCGCAAACACTCTAGGCTCAAAATAAATTTGACATAGGTAAAATGACAGGAGCTCACCAGTTGTACCAAACCCTGTCACTCTGGTTCTTCTTTTTCAAGTGCCGTCAAATTCAAATTGGTTCACTGTGATTGATTTAGCGAACGCATTTTTTTTGTATTGCGGTACATCCAGATTAGCAGTTTTGTTTTGCATTACATTCAAAGGTAAACGATGGACTTGGACTTGGACTGTCAAATCGCCAGCGATTTTTCTGCTGAGTTAGGATATTTAGAGCATCGCCAGTGATTTTCTCTGCTGAATTAGCAGGAAAAAGGCCTGTGAAACAGTTACAAGGGCATTGCTTCTATTATTAGCTGAAAATGGCCATAAAGTATCAAAAGCTGAGTTACAAATTGTTACTCAAAATGTGAAATATTTAGGTCATGACATCACACCTGCTGGACGTCGTTTGAGTTCGGACAGAATCGAGGCGATTCTGGCCTTGCCTCAACCGACGACAAAGCAACACATGATGACCCTTTTGGGAATGGCTGGCTAATGCAGAGCTTGGCTCATGGACTATGCTGAAATAGTTCAACCACTTTCGGAATTAATACATGGTCACAAAATGGCCATGACAGAATACATTGACTGGAATAGCGAATCTTTGACAGCTTTGACTCGCCTGAAACAGGCATTGACTTCTTCTCCCTGTTTAGGTTTACCGAACAGTCGCTTCAATTTATTTGTATTAAAAAAATAAAAAAATAAAAAATAAAAAGATTTATGTCAACAGAGGCGCAACACATGGGTATAAACAACGCGCCATTGGTTACTATTCAAAGCGACTGGACTCTGTAACCAAAGGACTGGTTCCGTGTTGGAGGGCTGTAGCAGGAGCCACAGAGGCTGTTTTAGCATGTGCTGATATTGTTGCCATGTGCCCTTTGACGATACACGTCCCACACGCAGTAGGCCTATATGCGATAGTCTCGCAGGCACGGACTGCACAAATAACACCTGCATGCCATGTAACACCTGCACACATTCTACATTGGCAAAATGTGCTACTAACTATGTCGCATGTCACCCTGAAACGTTGTACTGTACTTAACCCTGCTACTTTGCTCCCCACAGAAGATGATGGAGAGCCACATTCCTGTGAGCAGCTGGTGGAGATTTTCTCTAAGCCCCGGCCTGACTTAACAGACACACCCCTTCCAAATTCTGATCTGATATTTTGTGGATGGCTCTGCACAGAGGGACAGGACCACAGGCGAGTCCCTGGTGGCCTAAGCTGTTTGTTCAGCATACTATAAGTGACAAAGTGGAGGGCTGCCTTCACATCTCTCTGCACAAGCGGCAGAGCTGTTTGCTCTAACTCGTGCCTGTAGATTGGCAGAGGGGAAATCAGTTACAATCTATACTGACTCTAGGTAGGCTTACGGGGTGTGTCAGGATTTTGGGGCCTTATGGGCACAAAGAGGATTTCTCACCTCTACAGGAAAACGAATGATGCATTAAGTATTAAGACAAAATCTTTTAAATGCCATATTGTTGCCTTCTTCTATTGTGATTTGTAAATGTCAGGCCCACACGAATGCGAATGATCCAGTATTGCAGGGAAATGCAGCGGCGGATGCAGCAGCTAAGCTGGCTGCTTCCCCTCTTTTCTCCCCCATTGTGCAGATGGCTGCGCAGGTGCCACTTTTTAACCCATTCTCTCTCAATAATGGCATCACGAACAGGATCTGATGCACGAGAATTACGGGTTTGGAAACGTCAGTGCACCCCTCGCAACAACGTGTGGGTAGGCCCGACTGGCCTGCCTGCACTTCCACGTTCTACTTTTCCTTTCCTTGCCAAATTGATACATGGTAGTGACTACCATGTATCAAAGGGGGGGATGACAGAACTTGTAAATAAATGTTGGTATACATCATGCTTTCATGTATATGCTGAAAAGGTTTGTAAGAAATGTGTTATTTGTTTGACTAACAATGTAGGGAAAGGCATAACAATGCCATCCACGACCAGATGGACCGGTTGAGCAATTAATGATGGATTTCATTTAACTAACTCCATGCCAAGGGTATAAGTATTGCTTGGTAATTGTTGACATGCTTTCGAAATGGATCGAATGTTTCCCATGCAGGAGGGCAACGGCCATGTCAGTTGCAAAAGCATTGATGCGGGAAATCATTCCTAGATGGGGGCTCCCATCTAAACTCACAAGTGACAATGGAGCTCATTTTGTAAATAATGTAATCCAGAGTTTGTCAGAAGGCCTGCAGATGGATCTGAGAACACACTGTGCTTATCACCCAGCCAGTGGTGGTGCAGTTGAAAGAGCTAATCAAACACTTAAAACAAAACTGACCAAGCTCATGAATGAAACAGGCTTTTCATGGGTACAGTGCCTACCTCTGGCACTAATGTACATGCGCAGACGAACACATAGAACGACAGGCCTCTCACCACACGAAGTGCTGACAGGAAGACCAATGAGAATGCTAAACACACCTTTTCCACAGAATCGGCTGACTCTGCAAGGAACAGATGACGAGATGGTAAGATACTGTGTTGCGTTAAACAATGTTCTGAGATCTATTTTTCAAAGGTGAAAGCAGCACTTCCTGAGACGAAGGGAGGCCAGGAGATTGGGTGGTGGTGAAGGACCTCAGACGAAAGCATTGGCATCAACCCCGGTGGTGGGGACCATACCAGGTGCTGCTGACGACCCCCACGGCTGTGAAGGTTGCGGACAGAGATACCTGGATACACGCTTCCCACTGCAGACGAGTTCCTGAGGAGGCGGTACCCGCGTCTGCTTAAGCCACAGGACGACCCCTGGTTTCCATGCATAATAATGACTATTATCGCACTAACATTGACCATTGTGGTGTGTAGCCTTATGCTTGCTTTCGGGGACCCGAAAGCAGGGCCAGGGAAGGACACGATTCTACAGCAGACTGGACATAACAGCTCGAATGACGTCATCTCAGTCCAACAGAGGGACTTGAATAATGGCCGCCCTACACCTCACAAGACATGTCGTCGTATATTCAATGACTTTGCAATAGACTGGACAAATGTCTACAATCAGGGTGTTAGGCGGAAGTCAATGCCTGTATGTTTCTGATGTTTTCTGTTGGAATATGTGTCTTTTAAGTGGGTTCGACTGTTTAAATGTTGGCCATGTCTATGTGTGTGACTTTACAAGCTAGTGAGGTTTTACAACAGCCGCCGGTTCCCCCTGAGAATCAGGCTGTAGAGATGATGATTCAGTTTGCCGCAGAAATGAACTACAGTAATTGTTGGATTTGTCAACACCCATTCCCCTATGATGGTTCCTATTCCCCATTTTGGTGATTGGCGTTTATATAATTGGGGTAATCTTAGAAATGTTTGCATCTGAAGTAAATAGGCAGGAGAGAGAATGGGAACAATAAGGTAATCCTGCATCGCGTGATGTATTATCAGACGGAAGGACAAGGAGGGACCTTGTATAAAATTCAAGCCTCCTTTAGACGTAAGATTATTGATCCCCACTCAGATGTTTTAAGATGCTCTGGCATAATAGCGTATACACCCTGGGCAGTGACAATGAGCGTACTCCATCTACAATGTCATGTCCATAACTGCTCACACCCCAGACAGGGACAAAAAGCCCTTGAATTGCGGCCTAACAATGAGGAATCCCAAGTTATTTCTGTTGTTCTTTTACCTAGTGTGAGTTTTTGCTTTGACATAGTTACATAGAAGCAGACGAGAGGTGTTGCTGTGCCAACGCATAGTAAAGCCACATGAATCACTCTCTGCTAGCAGTCGAAGTTTTAACTAAAGAACTAGGTGAAGTCCGGAAGATGACTATGCAAAATCGAATGGCCCTTGATTTAATGTTAGCTCAACAAGGGGGAGCACTGATTATTAAATATATATTTTGTATGGATTAGCCATGATTATATTCATATTACTGCTGCTGACGTGCTTCAAGGTAGCATGCCAAACCTGTGCCGAAAAAGCAGCAGCGCAGATAATGGTGGTTGAGTCATGGGAGGAAAATGAGGTGTTGAGGGAGATGGGTCAGATTGAGATGGAGTAAACCCTCCCATGCTGAGTTTGTTATTTTATTTTATTTTCTATTTTCTTCTTTATTTCCTTAATGCAGCTAACTTTTTACTATCTGTCTTACTATCTGTAGAACTGAAATGTGATGAATGAGAAAGAGGGTTAAAGGCTCAGTGGTATAACGATTACCGCTTACAAGGAAGAAGTAGTGTAACCTTATTATTTTCTTTTTTCTTTTTCCTATATTTTAATATTTTTTTAAAGGTAGCTACCGATTCCAGTTGCCTGATGGAATTTTTCCTTAAGTTGTTACATTAGTAACAAAAGGAAGGAGTGTGAGGGAAATGTTTTATTAGGCCTTTCGACAGGCCGTTTCCAGCTTGCTGAATGAGTTGTTTATGCTTCCACTAACGGGTCAAACATTGTCTGGATATGGTGTACCATTCAGGAAGAGATAAGCGAGTGTTGCTAGAAGTGGGAGACAACTCATGTGAAGGAATGAGAAACATTAAGATGTTTGGGTTGGAGAGCAGGAAACGTCAAGGTCGGTTCCCTGAGAATGAGTTTGATTATTGTGCTGTATAAATCATAATAGCACGGATGGAAAGTTCATACTGGGTGATGGGTGAGAGTTGCCCCATCCTAATGTATGCAAGAAATGTGTATGTTGGGACGGTAAAACGTGTGTCTGGACCCATCAATAAAGGAGGGGTTTCAACCATGACCAATGGGTGAAACTCCAAGGGGCGATGGTCACCTCGAATGTAAAAGATATATACTGTTGTATTTCCTTTATCTCGTCGGAGATACTCTGACATTCTTTACGCGAGAGTGTTAGACTGCTCCTCTGTTTCGAAGCAGTAATAAAACATGATTTGAAAATTCAGAACACAGTCTCGCTTCCTTTGAATAGTAGAATTTCCACGACAACCTCTAGCCAGATAGCATGCAGCTAATCTTAGTACACAGAGCGAACTTATAACCATACTAGCTGTTACGTCCCGAAATTCACCCGCGTTACAATAACCAGAGAACACACACTGGACACAACACATACAAATCCACCAGGCCAAACCGTCCACAAGTTTGGCAAAGTTGTATTTAACAAATGGGTATTCATATTATTTATTTAAGATGTAATCATAAAAAGACATATTTACATTGATGCTTGAAACAAAGTTAAATAAAAACAGACTACTATGCTACTTTTTATTTATTTATTTTGTTCTGAACAACGTCCGTCCTGGAAAATGTCGGCAGTCAAAGCCAGGAATTGGAGAGAAAAAAACGTTCCCTAGCCATGTTCAATATCTGGCCACACCGCAAAGCTGTACGCGTATTAAAGGTACATTACTATGCATCTATATGTTGGTGTATGAATCGCTTGGAAACTAGCTGCTTGATGGGCTAAAGTAATACAACAAATATATGGTTATACAACAAAGACTTCATTTTAATTCGCACTAGACAGCTGACTAGCGATTTAAGATTGCCTGTAAGAAACCTCAGTGCATAATCACAGACCTAACGCCGCTGGATATGTTCGGTGGATTTGGCAAACTCGTAATGTTACATTGGTAGTTTGCTACGTTGTCAAACACTGAATTGCATAAAAGTCAAAGATAAAATTATACTCACCCCTGGTTTCCCGTTCAGTGTTTTCTATGTGTCTAAATATTGTAAAGAAATGAGTCTGAAAAGGCTTTAAAGTACTACGGTCTGAATTATACTTGATCCTGCATCCACAGCGATCCCCGTCTCTGTTAAGTCTTGTGAGAAGGACACTACTGTTAAAAGGTTCTTCTTCTTCTTTTTCTTTTTAATGGCAGATTAAAACGCTTGTACGCGTATCACTGCCCCCACAGGTCCGGAAGGTCCTCAGCACTTCAAACCACAAAAATAAACATCAAAAACTAAAACAAAAAAAAAATTATATTAAACAAAACAAAAAACAAACAAAATCAAAACAAAACAAAAACCGTCTTACACCGTGGCATGCAGACCAGTGGCATAAAGGAATTCCATGACACCTTGAAACACTTTTGACTCATTCTCATTTGGTCCCAGCAGTGATTTAATAGAGAAGGAAGTCACGCCGATGATCGCCAAATCTCTGTACATGTCCCTGCGCTCCCTTGCATAATTAGCACAGTCTAATAGCACATGTTTGACTGTTTCAGGTACTTTGCACATACCACATTGTCCACCCCTCTCTGAATAGAATATAAATGTCTCCCCTTTCTGTTTGTGTCCCACTCCTTTTGCCAGAGAATCCCCAATCCCTCCGCAATCCTACTCTTCACCTCCCCCCTACCCAAGGGGATATAGACCCCCACCTGAGGAAACTCTAGTGTAGGCTTTTCCATCCTATCCGCACATTTATTTCCCACTATCCCCACATGCGCAGGCACCCACACCAGGCCCACCCGGCTCCCTGCCCTATGGACACGATGCAAAAGCACCAGCACGTCTTGGTGCAGACAAACTCCTGCACCAAGGCCACTTACATCCCACTGATGCGCAAACATACGCCCCCCTCCCTTGCAATCAATAACACATCTTCTTTGACAGGAAACCAGATGTTTGTGCTTCACCATCACAGTCCAGAGTAGAACAATTTAAGGAACCAACATGTGGAAACGGTCCGTGTACAGACAGTTTACCATAGATCTAAAAACGTAGATACCGCATTGGCTGCTGTTGTATGTGGCAGCGATAGGTCTGCACAGCCGCCATGTTGGCGTGGGCAAGATCCGCGTGTAAACAAACGCATTTGTATTGAGAGATGTAGACTTCCCCTGATAAAATCAGCTGTAATTCACATAATTCTCAACCAGTTTTAGTGAAATTTGGCTTGTTATAAACGTGAGAAATGTCTGAACAACTTGATTTCACAGACAAGCTATTTGTAAAAAGGCCCCTTTAACTGTTATACATAAGTTGTCAAAATGTCAGAGCTGATTATGTTTTTATTGGTTGAGAATTAAGCAAGTTACAGTAAAGTTGTTTTAGACAATGCTAAAAACAACAGTGCAAAGCAATTCAGTTTTGGCAGGTAAGCTGCAACATCTATAGGCTATAACTTGAATCCCTACAGTAAAGTAAGTGATGTGCAGTTTACTAGGGAACTAGAAAGGAGGACACGTGTCCAACGACTTTCCTTTCATTGTATTAAGAAACTAAGGAACTTCATCCACAAAGCTGAGGCATCAGACTGTAAAAACATTTTTGTAAACACTGCTGCAAATGAATAACTATAAGATAATTAATACTGAATAATCATAAAATAAAAATAACTAACACAAAAGTCAAATCATCAGTCACTAAAAGTTAAATCTGCAATTCTGAGTTACAAGTCCAGTGTCCTAACCATTACACTACACTGTCGTGCCATGGCAGGCTCAAGGTTGATCGAGGTCAAGCTGGGGAAGAACCGGACGGAGGCTGACCATGGGTCAGTAGTGGCTCCCTCTAGTGGCAGCTGGGGAATCCTGCAGCAGAGCTTAATACCCACTCCCATCCCTTTCATGAACCCCTGCTTCGGATCGCACTACGCTGAAACTACAACTGCGCTCATTAGCGCGCTCTAGTGGCATGTATGAGGAAAACGCCTAATGCTCAAGATGCTATTATCAGCCATAGAAATGATCGAGACAATACAGAATGATTTCTCTTGTTTGGTTAGTTTAATTTGAGTTTAATTGTCATCTTCTGTTTAAGAGCCCTAACTTGAGAGAGCGATACTCTGGCTGGCTGATTAAAAGATTAACATTCATCAGGATAATTTTTCTGGAATGTTCTCTAGCCACAGGACTCATTGAAGGCCATTATATGAAGTGATGTGTGAAAATAATTTTGGTGAGCAGGGAGGTTTCTGTTCAGGCCGGCTCGCTAGTGGAGCCGGCCGGCCAATTATTTAGCTAAAAGGATAACAGTAAAAACGGAAGTTAATTTGAGACACACCCAATAAAATTGTCATTTTTCGTTGTCCCCCCACCATGAATTTTCAGATTTTTCTATATTTTGCTAAATAAATATCTATTTTATCACACTGCATAATTAAAAATGGCCAAATAACAATAGTTCCATGTATTTTTAACATTTTACAACATGCCGGTCAAAGCGATCAATCAACAATGCCGATCTTTGGCGTCCGTTTTCTCAAAACTAGGTTTATAGCTCATACTTTTTCTCATACGTTATCTCAACTTGTGAATAAGGTATTGTCACCAAATTGTATGAGATGATTCTTGGATGTATTCCTAAAATAAATACAGATTGTTCATATCTTGTTTATTTAAGGTTTTATGAGCAATTATATCCAAAAACATTGGCAAAATGCATTTTTGTAAGTTCCTGAAGTGTATGAAGCAAACATTCAATATCCCCTCAGTATTTTTTAAAATATTAAGTGTCTTAACAAAATGAGATTTTAAAAAAGTTAGTTACTCTCTCCTATCTTGCTGTAACTGAATTTGAATGTTACGCATAGATTAGCATATTTAACGAGTTTGCGCCTAATTTGCATGTTTAAATATACATTTTCAGAAAAGTGCTAATACAAAAGATGTGTACATTTACATGTTTAATAAACTGACCAAAGTTCATTAAGATGTGACATCAGGGGGTGGAAATGCTATACCTCGGCCGTGTCTTGCCATAAAGCAATAGTGTAATTAACATTTTGCCCTGAAACTTTAACGTGACTGGGGAGAGAGCCAGATTGTGGCGATGCACAGGTCTGACTTCATCGACAGACTTTATCTGTTTATAAGTACACTAAGTATATATAAAGTATAGTATACTATTAGAATAAAGCATGTAGCACATGGGAAGTGTACAAGCAGGGGTGTACTGGGAAGGAAATTCAGCCTTGGACTTATCCACTGAGACCACTGGGGGGGCTGGGTTCAGGTGGGTGAGAGTTGATTACATATGTACAGTATACCACAGTCAGTTACGATTGGGGGGGGTTAATGTGATTACATACGTACAGTTTTATTATGTACAGAAAAATATTTATCACATTTTGTGTCATGTTTTAAGGTAAATAACACTCCAGAAATTGTTATTGTTACTTCTTTTATTATCTTTCATAGAAAATAAAACAGCACAAATCTTAAATTCTTACTAATTCTTACTCACTGAAAACAAATGAAAAGATGTCCTAAAATAAATACAATTATGTTTTAAAAATTGTTTGTTTTTGAATTGTTTTTTCAGGTTAAGCTTTTTGCCAAATAAGATAGCAAATGTTTATCATCTTTCAACAGGACAGAATATAATTAAAGAAAATGCAGCTTTTGTTTGTTTTTGTTGTTTATTTGTTTGTTTTTGATTACCTGACCTGACTTTCAATGCCTATAGTAGAACCTTTCTAAGGAGATCACTTTTCTCGGAAACTTTGTCAATGATCACATCAGCATCCAGAGTGAGCAGGATGTCCCTCTCTGTTGCCATCAGCATGAAAGCCTCCAAATGATCTTGCGAGAGTTTGCTTCTGAGCCTGTTTTTTATGAACTTGAGCGTTGAAAATGTGCGTTCACAGGTGACCTGAGTGATAGACAGGGTAAGCAGAAATTTGTATGCTAGACCAAGGAGGTGGTAGGCATCTGTCAGCACATTGTACCACCTGAGAATTTGTTAGCAACACTGTGGGCACAGTGGGTTCTTGGGATTCGTAGTAAACTCGTGAAAGGGGGGAAATGGAGATCAATCTTTGGTGAACCATAACTGTAAACCTTTGAGAGGCGGAGCGGAGCTAAAGCACGAAGGTGGCTGCATCGTGCTCAGATGCTGGAGATGGGAGTGTTGGGTGTAGTCCGTCTCTTGTCTCTCTGTCCTGCTGGGTTTATCACAAGCTCGGGCACATCCACTGTAACTGTACGCCACGCGCTATCTGTCTCCCTGGAGGAGTGAGACTCCACCGGCTCGCGCCTGCAGGAAGATTATTTTCTCAATGTTGTTCCTTCAGTTGGATGCTGCGAGGCTCGGCGAGACTTCAGGACGGGCCTGTGCTGCTGCGGTTGGAGCCTTCCCCTGTGCTCTGATCTCGACAGCTAATTTGTATTTTCTAAACCCCAAAAAAAAAAACACACTAACTTTGTTGACAGTCTCAACATGATGCCATGCTGTATTACTCCAGGCCTGATTGTTCTTCAGCACATCTTTCTTCTTTCTCCTAAATTTTGTAAAAATGTAAAATGTAAATGGGACATTTCCAGCATGGCAAAAGCACATGTTCTGTGAGCCATGCTCAACAGACACTTGCTGAGCTCTTGAACATGTCTCCAGTTTCTAGGGTCCAAATGACCAAGGTTATGAAGTGGATGAGAAATCTTCTGTGCATTGTCTCAATGGCTTGTCCAAATGCCAGTGCAGACAGAGCAATGCTGTGATCAGCTTCTTCTTTCTCCTTTTTGTGACATTCTTGGCAGCACAGGTTAGCCATCTTCATGTTTGTGCCAGTTTTTTACACCAGAAGACTTTCTGTTAGCCATCTTCTACATTTTTACACCAGAAGACTTTCTGTTATTTGCATTTTGTTTAGGGTGGTACGCAAAAAGCAACCTAAGGCTTTCACGATTGGGACGAATGGAATAATTGATTGGTGCCTCAGTCTCTTCTTACTAGAATGTCAGTTATGTATTCTGGTGCTAAGCCATTAAGTGCTTTAAAACAAGTAAAATAATCTTAAGTTTGCTATTAAAACTGTTCACCAAATTGTCACAGGAGAAAGGCAAGACTAGCATAGGCATATCATTTACACAGTTTAGACACTTATCAGCTACTTCAGAATTAAGATAGCGCTTCTCGATAATGCGTAAATGATCACCCTAAGCTCAAAAAATACACAGAAATGGTCAGACATAGTAACATCAATAATAGAGGATACAGTGGTGCTTAGACCTCTAGAGGCAACCAAATCCAAAGTGTGGCCATGTCTATGCGTTGGCCCGGTAACATGCTGGGTAAAATCAAAAGAGTGAAGCAGATTGATGAACTCCATAGCCTTGGAGTCTGAACCATTGTCAACATGTACATTGAAATATCCAGTCATAAGGACTCTGTCATAATCAGTTGATAAAACGGATAAAAGCTCTGCAAATTCATTAAGAAATACTGCGTTCTGTTTAGGTGGTTGGTAAATAGTAATGAAAAGCACAGGAGCATCACATTGCAGTACAAGGGCAAGATATTCAAACGCAGAAATATCCCCAATATAAATCTGTTTGCATGTTATATTGTCTGGATAAATACTTGCTGGTCCACCTCCTATCCTGCCTTGCCTTACTCTGTGAGAGAAGGCATCATTTGGAGGGGAGGCCTTAATAAGTGAGGCTTTACCATCTGCACCTAGCCAAATTTCTGTTAAAGAGATGAAATCAAGTTTATGCTGTTCAATCAGATCGCTAACCAAAAACATTTTATTTGTTATTGATCTTACGTTCAGTAATGCAAGTCTCAACTGCTTAGAAGCACTCACTGTTATCACAGGGAATCGTTTTAACAGGGGAATTTCCAGCAAGTTTCTTCTGTTAACGCTACGTGGGTTGTGCAGACCAGCAGAATATGCGCTCTGAAATATGCGGTCAGAAATAATTCCGTTTGTATCGGAAATGCGTGTGAAAAGGGGCTCAAATCTGAAACAGCGTTTCCTACTGTGGGCCAAAGTCAGGCTGTGACACATTTCGCTATGTTTCTTGACAGCATAAAAGCACCTCTACGGTTCGGATGCAGTCCATCACGTTTATAAAAAGTAGGTCGCTCCCAAAATGTGTCCCAATTGTCAATAAAAACCAGGGAGGCACACAGGGAGTGGAGCAGGCAGAGCCCGAAAGGTGGGTCGCTGTTGGGGGCAGATTGTCGGTGGATCTCCTGGATGGGAGAGTAGCCAGTCCCGCCGATGAAGTGCCAAGCTGTGTGGACGAGGCAGCTAATTACGCCTGTCCATTTAAGAGTGTTGTCTCAAATGCCTTCTGTATTCGTGCATTGGCCTTTAAGAGCGAGATGTGTTCCTCCAGTGCAAGAACTGGGACTTTCAGTTCATAGTTCTGAGTACATTTATTGCACTGAAATGCTGGCACAAGATCTTCCTCTTGAACAACAATAAACATATCACAGGACACACACTTCATGGCTTTGCCGACGTCCACACTGTGGTTGCTAGAATTGAAAGAGTCCGAAGTCATGATATAAATAAAAATAAATATAAAAGATGTTGAAATAGGCCTCCCGCGTGGTCCAGTGGTTATAACGTTTGACGCTTGCCACAGCGACCGGGGTTCGATCCCACCGGCTGCGTCAGAGTCAACTCTGACCGAGAGTGCCACCAAGGGTGGAGATAAAATCAGGGTGTGTGTTTGATCTTGTTGTCTCAGTGGGATAAAATCAGGGCGTGTGTTTGATCTTGTTGTCTCAGTGGGATAAAATCAGGGCGTGTGTTTGATCTTGGCGTGTGTTTGATCTTGTTGTCTCAGTGGGATAAAATCAGGGTGTGTGTTTGATCTTGTTGTCTCAGTGGGATAAAACCAGGGTGTGTGTTTGATCTTGTTGTCTCAGTGGGATAAAATCAGAAACAACATTTTTGAAAAAATATGTTAAAATAAATTAAAAGAGAATAAATCTAAAAGGCTGAGATTGGAACCCACAAAAAACATGGGGAGGAGTTGGTCTTCATTACCTGGGCATCAGTTTAGCGGTCCCAGCCCCACAGAGCTAACCGCGCTGGGGTTTGGTCCACAGGACAGTGGGGTCGAGCAGCCACAGATAGGACGGCGCAGGTATAAACAGACTTAATAACGGATAAAAGGCTAAATATTCAGATAAAAGCATGATAGCTAACCTTACCTAACAAAACCAGACCAGAAACCAGGTTATAATCAATTTTGGATTCCAGCGGTAAATTGTGTTTCAACAGCGGAGAAAAACAGTCAATTTCACAGCCACTGCTGTTATGCAGCCAATGCAGTTATGATACTGCACTAAGCTACTGTCACTTAAGCTGAGAATAAGAACATAAATATTCAAATGATTACATCTATTCTTTTAAATAATTCATCATAACATTACATTACATTACATTACATTATAGGCATTTGGCAGACGCTCTTATCCAGAGCGATGTACAACAAAGTGTTAACCGTAGTCAAGAACAGTTTAGCTGAAAGCCACCCTAGCGGGAAGTACAATTCCTGGGTGCTAGGAGCAACCACATAGTTAAACTAGGACCCTGTAGGTAAATCTGTAGCCACAAGAGTAGCCAGTCCCGCCGTTTGGAGTGGCACATTTGGGACTTGAAATAAGAGCAGGCCGGGCAGATCACACACCTTAATACAATGGACACAGAGATGGGACCAAACGTATAAACATATAAAACGTATAAAACATATAAAAATATGATTTCAAAGAAGAAGTGCATCAGTCTTACAGACACTCTTCACTCCCCAATCGCAGGGTTCAGCAGCCCATTCATTCTCAAGAGGCCGAGTGGCTGCACAGTCTGCAGACTTGTAATCATTTGGCTGTCCCCCCCCCCAGAATCTGTAAGAGAAGCAGAGAGATTGAATGAGACACAGATGTGCCACTTCTCTACTGTTGCCAATAGGGATACAATGACTACTCTTTCATGCTCTCTGTCTATTGCTGTCTCTGTGACTGCACTGTATGACTCTGCAGACTGTGAATAAGGATGCACAGGGTTTAGTCCGTGCAGACTCTATGGGAGATAATACTGGACATTCCAGCATGCAAATCACTCCCACACACACAATGTTGAAAATAAATATTTTAAAATATTTATCTATTGATATAAATTATTTAAATATATTTTTTAAATGACGCTAACCATATAGCTGAAAATGTCCATAAATATTGTGTGACTCTGGGATGTGAGGTGGAGGTTAATGTTGTTTCATACAAAGTTTCTCTTCTGTCTGATCTCCTATAATGTGTCTTTAAGATTTCTTACACTTTATCTTTCTGCAGAGGGGTTCCATCCACCCAGAGCCAGGTTCCCTCTGTTTCTGAGTCACTCAGTCCAATCCAGTAATAATCTTCTCTTGTGTGTTTGAAGATGAACTCCTGAACAAAGACACAGAATGACTCACTTCTGAGTCTGCTGATTGATCTTGATGTCTCAGTGTCTCTAACACACATCAGATTTTAAGAGTCGGCAAGTTATCAAAAACATAACTAGCTTACAAAGCCTACTTATCAATAAAACATTTTTTTACTTTCTATCCACCACTGGTTCTGTGTGGCTCAGTTGGTAGAGCACTGCGTTGGCAACGCTTAGGTTTTGGGTTCAATACCCACTGGGACCACATATAGACTACTGAAAAATGTATGCATTCATTACTATAAGTCGCTTTGGATAAAAGCGTCTGCTAAATGGCATATATTATTATATTATTACCACTGACTCACTTTCTCATCCATTCATTCAGTGTCTTACCTCTTCCTCTTTACTCTCTATAATCACCAGGTCAGCTCCCTGTTTAAGGCAGTCACTGCGACTGTCTTTCCAGTTCTTCAGCTCAGTAGAGAAGTAGTAACATGTGGAGTTTCTCTGATCCCAGCCCTCTGGACAGGGTCTACACACTCTCTCTGTACAGAAACAACAGGCAACAGTTTTCTATCAATAACCTATAAACACCAAACTGTATACTATGAACTAAGAGTTAAGAAAAACAAGTAAAAGTGCTCTTTGACAGACAGAGTAGCATCACTCACTCTGTGATCTGAGGGAACAGTTTGGAGATGCTCTCGTATCTAATACACAAGGGGAAAAGGCAAATACAATTGAGTTAATCTAGGAAAACAATCTTAAAACCATATCACGTTAACTACAAACATCATCTGTGAAAAGTTAGTTTTTTCCTAAGGCATAGAATTTTGTTTTAGAGAAACATGAATTGTTAGATAAAACCCAGTTCCAATCAGAGTTCCAATGCCAATCTCCGATTAGAACCGGGTGTTGTGGTCAGATGAGACCAAAAGTTTGCTCTTTAGCCATACACACCAGCAGTGGGTTTTTGCATCAGAAGGACACTTAATGTTGAAAAGCTCTGTACCTATGGTGAAATATGGTGGTGGATCTTTGATGTTATGGGTTTTTTTTGCATCTTGGCTCTTTTTAAGGTCAATAGAATCATGAAATCCCGTAAGTACAAAGACATTTTGGGTAAAAACCTGGTTCCCCCTTGCCCGGAAGGTTAAACTTTGCCACAAATTGATCTTTCAGGAAGGAAGGGTTAACTGACCATAAAATTACTGTTTTGCAACGGCCATCTCAGTCTCCAGACCTGAACACAATCGAAAACGTGAGGTTTGAACAGAAAAGGGCAGTACACAAACACAGACCGAAGGATCTAAAGCAGGGGTGTCCAATCTTATCCGAGAAGGGCCGGTGTGGGTGCAGGCTTTTGTTCTAGCCCAGCACTAAACAACTGATTAAACTAATCAAGGTCTTGATTGTAGACCATGATTGGTGAATTAGTTGAATCAGGTGTTTTTGTGCTGGGCTAGAACAAAAGCCTGCACCCACACCGACCCTTCTCGGATAAGATTGGACACCCCTGATCTAAAGGATTCTTGGAAAGGGGAGGGACTACCTGCCGGTACCAGCCATGGCACCCCCGATGGACACTATAGGTACTGCACCCATTTAAAGGATCCCTCATTTACTCAAGTCTTTCTTTTATTTTGACAGTTACATATATACAGTATACTATATATATATATATATATAATTAAATAAAACAATTAAAAAAGATATCTCATGTTGCCAATGACACTGTCTTGAATTGTCAAAAACAAAGAGCTTCATACTCATTCATTGAACTCTTAATTAAGCTTTTTAATTTTTTTCTTCCACAAATACATTTTGTTATCTTATTAGTGCAGGTCATCTTTACTTTACAAGGTTGTATTCTTTCTTCAGCTTCCTAACATTTACAAATCATACATCTCATTCAGTTACACACACAAAAAGGCTTCTAACCTCTAACTTTTACTTTTAAAAATCGAATTCCTTTAAAAATCACCACAAATAGACTTTTGCTTTTACTTTAAAATGATAGTGCATCACAATAACTTTGCACGCATTGATGCTGACACCTTATCATACATTAAAGACAAATAATAACTGACAGTGTATCACACTCACAGTTACACACACACACACACACTGACAGTGTACCATACTCACAGAGGACACCCAGGACTATGGCGGCAGTCAATAAGAGAGCACACAGGAGCCATGGACACACTGCAGCCAGTCTTTTGAGAAATGAGCTTTGTCCACTTTCCTCTGTGGTCACAAACATTAGCAGGGATAAAACAGTTAGACTCTGTTATTATTACAGCCTGTATAAATAAATGAATGAAGGTGGAACCCGCACACTGTGTGTAGAAAAGGGAATATCCCAAACGAGGCGAAGGCCCGATGTTTAATTCAAAGGTCTTTTAATCGACAAGAGACAGACGTTTCGGTCAAATGACCATCATGAGTATAACATAACATGAGTTAGATATTCACATCACATTCAAATTGTTAATTGGCATCACCTGCAGACGTGCATGTCATTAGGCCAGGCGATTGCCCAGAGCAAGCAGAGTTGATTGAAATCACAGGGCGGCAATGTTGCGAAGACATGCATTTCATTGATTAGGCTCAGTTGTATCTGTATGTCATTAGAAAAAGTGTAAGACATGGTATCGGTCTATACATAGTTGAGGTAGTGGAAATATCAGATAATTCAGTAACAATTATGTAGAACATCTCTGTGGTACAGAGTAGGGTACATAAAATACAATAAAAGTTGCTCGCGGTACAATTAGTGTCAACTCAAAATCAAAAGTAATGAAGGCGTATGCGGGGTTCACTGGACAAGGGGAGAGAATAATTAAAGAATGATTATAGAAAACAGGAGAGGTTCACTGGACAAGGGGAGAGAATAATTAAAGAATGATTATAGAAAACAGGAGAGGTTCAGTGTCTTGTTCATGCCCAATGGGTGTTCTGTTTTTAGTAAATAAATCAATTTACTTTTGCATTGTAGTCATTTTTGTTCTGTGTTAGTATGCCTGCGTGATGGAAGTATTCGGTCTATGCCACAGAAACGGAGTGAGGAGACTGGATGTTGTGACTCATGGAAGTGTCTCGCTACAGGAGACTTGGGATCATTCCTGCGTATGGCACTTCTGTGTTCATTAATGCGGATTCTCAATTGGCGGTTGCATTTCCCAATGTATTGTAGGCCGCAGGGGCAATGTAAAAGGTAAACAGTATTAGTGGAATTGCATGTAATAAATTGTTTGACCGTATATTGTTTCTTGGTGACAAAATAAATGAAAGTGTTCACTTTTGTGCCGTTCTTGCATGAAATACAATGGAGGCAAGGAAAAAAACCTTTTGGGCCATCTATTCTCTCCCCTTGTCCAAGTCGGTGGGTGGACCCCACATCCGCATGTACCAGCTGGTCTCTGCAATTTTTAGCCCTGGAGTGTACAAAAACAGGCAAATGTGCAAAGAGTTTATTACCCACATTATCTGCAGACAATATATGCCAATGTTTTTTGATCACATTTTTTATGTGATTACTCATGGAAGTATAGGTAGTACAGCAGGTCATGCGATCAAGTCTCTGTTTTTTGCATGCCACAGTAGGTTTCACCAGCCTCTATACGAATATCCCCCACTCAGAGGGCCTAAAAGCTCTCGAATTCTTTCTTGAGACTTGGGAAAACAAAACTCCTGCTACACGCCTACTCATAGAAATGGCTGAGATTGTACTCTCTAAAAATTACTTTTTATTTGAAAACGATTTCTTTCTACAAATCCAGGGAATGGCTATGGGTGCCACCTTTGCCCCCGATTATGTCAACCTATTCATGGGCTGTTTAGAACACAAGTACATCCATTCTAACAATCCTTTTGCATGTAAGATTTTATTCTATCAACGATATATTGATGATGTTATTTTGATTTTTGATGGCACAGTACCAGACCTTTCTCGTTTACATGACTATATGAATTCCCTCTGTGAATCTTATCAAGTTTAGCATGGAGCATAGTGCTACCTCCGTACACTTTTTGGATACTCGTATCACTTGTGATCACTGATTTCCTCCCTTTACGTTAAACCTACTGATAAAAACAGCCTTTTACATGCCAACAGCTGCCACACTGTCCCTCTCAAATGAGGGCTCCCCTATAGCCAATTTCTTCAAATAAAACGTGTGTGTACCAAATCTGAGGACTTTGAAATTGAAGCTCAAAAATTATACGCTCAGTTCACCACAAGGGGGTACCCTAAGCATTGGCTTGATCCAGCTTTATCTAAAGCCTGCTCCTACATAAAACCTACTGTGGCATGCAAAAAACAGAGACCTGATCACATGACCTGCTGTACTACCTATACTTCCATGAGTAATCACATAAAAAATGTGATAAAAAAACACTGGCATATATTGTCTGCAGATAATGTGGGTAATAAAATCTTTGCACGTTTGCCTGTTTTTGTACACTCCAGGGCTAAAAATTGCAGAGACCAGCTGGTACGTGCGGACTTGGGGTCCACCCACCAACTTGGACAAGGGGGGGAAATAGATGGTCCAAAAGGTTTCTTTCCTTGCCTACATTGTATTTCATGCGAGAACGGCACTAAAGTGAACACTTTTATTTATTTTGTCACCAAGAAACAATATACGGTCAAACAATTTATTACATACAATTCCACTAATACTGTTTACCTTTTAGATTGCACCTGCAGCCTACAATACATTCGGAAATGCAACCGCCAATTGAGAATCCGCATTAATGAACACAGAAGTGCCATACGCAGGAATGATCCCATGTCTCCTGTAACGAGACACTTCCATGAGTCACAACATCCAGTCTCCTCACTCCGTTTCTGTGGCATAGACCAAATACTTCCATCACGCAGGCATACTAACACAGAACAAAAATGACTACAATGCGAAAGTAAATTGATTTATTTACTAAAAACAGAACACCCATTGGGCATGAACGAGACACTGAACCTCTCCTGTTTTCTATAATCACTCTTTAATTATTCTCTCCCCTTGTCCAGTGAACCCTGCATACGCCTTCATTACTGTTGATTTTGAGTTGACACTAATTGTACCGCGAGCAAATTTTATTGTATTTTATGTACCCTACTCTGTACCACAGAGATGTTCTACATAATTGTTACTGAATTATCTGATATTTCCACTACCTCAACTATGTATAGACCGATACCATGTCTTACACTTTTTCTAATGACATACAGATGCAGCTGGGCCTAATCAATGAAATGCATGTCTTCGCAACATTGCCGCCCTGTGATTTCAATCAACTCTGCTTGCTCTGGGCAATCGCCTGGCCCAATGACATGCACGTCTGCAGGTGATGCCAATTAACAATTTGAATGTGATGTGAATATCTAACTCTACCTCTGTGTGCTCAATGTTATACTGATGATGGTCATTTGACCGAAACGTCTGTCTCTTGTTGATTAAAAGACTTTTGAATTAAACATCGAGCCTTCGCCTCATTTGGGATATTCCCTTTTCTACACACAGTGTGCGGGTTCCACCTTCATTCATTTATTTATAGTGGCTATTGCAGCTTTTGAACCTACGCACCTGTGGTTACAATTATCCGGTTGGCGCGGCTTCACCTCTCTACAACAATTATTACAGCCTGAACATACATGGGTGACACCCCTGTCAACATTACACTGTTTATATACACTGCAGAGAGGGTTTCCATCTGGCATTCAGATATCAGACCCCAGAAAATCCACTTTAACACACAAACTCTGTCTCACTCTTAAACAACAGTAACAGGAGCTCTATAATACATTGTAAAAGTGTCCTTACCTGTGTTCTGAGCTCCTGGGCTGTTGTGTGAGGTCTGGCCCATTGTGCTGTACACACCCTGGTCTGGAGAAACAAGCCCAATGTATATACCCTCTGATGGGTTTGAGACTGTAGGTTTATCCATGGTTTGGACTACCAATGAAGGTTCTCTCTGTTGAGTGTTTGTCACTGCTGTGTGCCTATTCTGTGGGTGTTACTGCAGTCTAGTTTAACTCAAGCAGGATGGGGTCCTGAGGGGACAGGAAGTTAGTGAGACCATACAGTGGGGTGGAGTCCACTGCCAAGATCTGAAAAATGTTGATACCTTATTTTTCATTTAAGTTCTAATACATGGACACTGCTAGTACACAGTATGAGTTGTTTTGGTCTTGTAATAATTAATACCGGATATTGACATAATGAATATGGTTTAAACACCAAGACATATATTACTAAAGTTAAATGGGCAAATGGTTCATATTTTATTCACCGTTTAAAAATATTAATTTTAGTTGATGAAGCATAATATATTCACTTCATTGCACATCATGCAGGCAGATTGATATGTTTTCCTATTCATTCTGTAGTGTTCATCCATGTGACTTTTCAAACACACCCACCACATTGGCATCCTAACGTCTAGCAGCTGGTCAACCTGGGTCTCAAACAAGTGCAACTCTGGCCCACTGTGCTGCACACATCATGGACAGTGTATATATCCCCTTTGAGTCTGTCAATGCGGAACTCTGTCTCTCCAAACTCTGTGGAGTTTATAGAAAGAGTGCTGCTGCTGAAGGTCTGTGTGTTCTGTATGAACAGGAAGCTGAAACAGGAACTTGCAGTGTGAGATGAAGAAGACGGTCAAAGGTAAAAATGTAAACAGCTGTACACGCCTATGCTGTTTCACACCTACATCAAACCACAGTAAAACATTTTCACCAAATAAATGACAATGGAGTAGCATTTGGCAGAACATTCAGTATAATGTTCAATATACCAGGAAAGAATACACTGTGTGTGTCATTATCTTTTGTGTATTGGCATTTGTTTGTGCATGCATGTATGTATGCATGGGTGTGTGGGTGTGTGTGTGAGAGAGAGAGAGAAAGTGAAAGTGAGTGTCTGTTTATCATATAAAACAAATGAACTCCTGCAGGTCACAGCCTCTCCTTGGTCAAAGTTATGCAAGTTTCCATTGAAATGGGAGAAGTTTAGCTGAACTATACCTCTCTACCAAAAAGCTCTCTGTGAGGACATGTGGTCATGTTTATGTGAAGAGAGGAAAGAATGATGATAAAGTGGTAACCAAGAAATATAAAATATTTATTTCCACACTCCCTTCACTAAACAGCCACCCATGGTCTCATGTCTTCTCTGAAACAGAAAGATGGAGGGAAATTTAACACAGGAAACAGAGTCACACAGAGACAAGTAGAGTGTGATACAGCTGGTTTGAGACTTTAGTTCACAGTCTCTGGGGGCGGCAAAAGAGCTTTTAATCTCAATAAATACATTTGTAAAATAATGTGACTATTATTTTCTTAGCAAGTGCCTTCATACAATAGACTCTAAAACATAGCAGTAGTGTGCTGCTGAAGCAAATACAGGCATCTATAAACCCATGATTATCACTGTAATTTATATTTGCTCATTGATTATTTGAAGATTTTGTGGATTTACTGTGAATATAATATATAATATAATATATTACAATAGTGTATTGTTTAAATACATTCAGCAAGCATCATATTTACAGCATTTTTATAATAATAATAATAATAATAATAATAATAATTAAACTTTATTTATACAGCACCTTTCATACAATGATTTGCAGCCCAATGTGCATTCAGAAAAATACTATTTATATTTGCAAGAAACAAGAAAACCAGCATCTGCAGATCTGAGAGAGTGTTGGGGCTGATATCTTACTAGAAGGTCAGTTATGTATTCTGGTGCTAAGCCATTAAGTGCTCTAAAAACAAGTAAAAGAATCTTAAGTTTGCTATTAAAACTGTTCACCAAATTGTCACAGGAGAAAGGCAAGACTACCATAGGCATATCATTTCCACAGTTTAGACACTTATCAGCTACTTCAGAATTAAGAATAGCGCTTCTTGATAATGCGTGAATGTTCATGTTTTAAGTTCGCCCTAACCTCAAAAAATACACAGAAATGGTCAGACATAGTAACATCAATAATAGAGGATACAGTGGTGCTTAGAACTCTAGAGGCAACCAAATCCAAAGTGTGGCCATGTCTATGCGTTGGCCCGGTAACATGCTGGGTAAAATCAAAAGAGTGAAGCAGATTGATGAACTCCATAGCCTTGGAGTCTGAACCATTGTCAACATGTACATTGAAATCTCCAGTCATAAGGACTCTGTCATAATCAGCTGATAAAGTGGATAAAAGCTCTGCAAATTCATTAAGAAATACTGCGTTCTGTTTAGGTGGTTGGTAAATAGTATTGAAAAGCACAGGAGCATCACATTGCAGTACATGGGCAAGATATTCAAAAGCAGAAAAATCCCCAATATAAATCTGTTTGCATGTTATATTGTCTGGATAAATACTTGCTGGTCCACCTCCTCTCCTGCCTTGCCTTACTCTGTGAGAGAAGGCATCATTTGGAGGGGAGGCCTTAATAAGTGAGGCTTTACCATCTGCACCTAGCCAAATTTCTGTTAAAGAGATGAAATCAAGTTTATGCTGTTCAATCAGATCGCTAACCAAAAACATTTTATTTGTTATTGATCTTACGTTCAGTAATGCAAGTCTCAACTGCTTAGAAGCACTCACTGTTATCACAGGGAATCGTTTTAACAGGGGAATTTCCAGCAAGTTTCTTCTGTTAACGCTACGTGGGTTGTGCAGACCAGCAGAATATGCGGTCTGAAATATGCGGTCAGAAATAATTCTGTTTGTATCGGAAATGCGTGTGAAAAGGGGCTCAAATCTGAAACAGAGTTTCCTACTGTGGGCCAAAGTCAGGCTGTGACACATTTCGCTATGTTTCTTGACAGCATAAAAGCACCTCTACGGTTCAGATGCAGTCCATCACGTTTATAAAAAGTAGGTCGCTCCCAAAATGTGTCCCAATTGTCAATAAAAACCTTGGGCACACAGGGAGTGGAGCAGGCAGAGCCCGAAAGGTGGGTCGCTGTTGGGGGCAGATTGTCAGTGGATCTCCTGGATGGGAGAGTAGCCAGTCCCGCCGATGAAGTGCCAAGCTGTGTGGATGAGGCAGCTAATTCTGTCTGTCCATGTAAGAGTGTCGTCTCAAATGCTTCCTGGATTTGTGCATTGGCCTTTAAGAGCGAGATGTGTTCCTCCAGTGCAAGAACTGGGAGTTTCAATTCATAGTTCTGTATGAACAGGAAGCTGAAAGAGGAACTTGGTTTTTTTTTGAAAAAAATGACTAAACATGTTCAGGGGGTCTGAGATGAAAGGCAGGCGGGCTAAAGCCCCGCTAAATAGGGTCTAAAAACGACACTGATGATTCGCGACAGGATTCTATTGTGATGTCTGACCGGTATTTTATTATACGTGACAAGGAGCCAAATTTGGCTCAAAAACGGGACGTCCCGGCTAATACGGGACAGTTGGCACCCCTGGTGGGGATCTTCCACGGAGAGTAATCCTAGTGCGCATCTCGGGGTCACGAGTCACCGCTCGTACAATTGCTTACATAATTAAAAATATATATACTTTTTTTTTTTTTTAAAGGCTGAATAAAATTAAAGCTTCAATCAAAGCTTCTAAGGAAAAAATAAAAATAAGAAAAATCAATCTTTCAATAAAAGCCGGGAGCCTCTACGCCGAGAGGTCTTAGCGATGGACGCGCGAGGCTGCGGAAACGAACAAACAAAAGCAAACCTGCCTCTTTCTGCGCCCAGGCAGTGCGTGTCGTGTTCCATTAAAACACGGCTTCCATTTCCCAAAAGCCTGGCTTTTTACAAGGTGCACTTAATTTCCTCAATGTATATATTCAAAATGGACAGCGTGAGATACGTGTGCCCTTATTTACTTTATTTCTTTTCTTTTATGACAACCAGTGATTTTTCCACAGGTGCTAGCGACTTCCTGTTCTGCACTGCCCTCCTGTGGCGACAGTGTGTAACTGGTAACTCCTAAAGTCTACATACGGTTGCTCTCGTGGGGATTAGACGACCAGGGGCCTGTCTCACAAAGCAGGATTGGTGGGTTAGCGAGCTAACTTTGGGCTTAACCCTGGGTTTTCGGACTCACCCAAGGCTGCGGTGATGGGAATGTGAGTTTTTATTGTTTTATTGTTTACGGATCCCCATTAGTCATCACCATAGTGAAGACTATTCTTCCTGGGGTCCACATAAAAGACAGACACTCAAAACATAAAATTATACAATATCAATCAAGAAAATACTTAGTGAACAGCATTCACTTATTAAAACCAAGGAAATTTTAATTTAAAAAAAGAAAAAGAAATAACATCATTAAAATTAAAAATACAAGTAGCAGCTCATTTGAGAGCTGTATTTGCTATAACCACCAGATCTGTGTAGAAAAACAAAAACAAAGAGCTAAAACAAAAACAAAGAGCTGATACAGAAACTATCTGCATCATAGCCAGAGGCAAGGAGTCAAACTAGGCTAAACCTAATTTCTTTACGGATGACAACTTCTTTCAGCTTCTTTTTGAAACTGGATTTATTTCCAATAATTATTAGATATTGGGGGAGTCTATTCCAATATACTACAGCTCTGTATAAAACTGTTTTCTTTAGTGCATTGGTTCTAGGCCGAGGTAAGATAAAACGACAGCTTGAGGCCTGTCTAGTATTATGGCCATGTCTATCATTGGTGGGTAGTAATTGTGAAAACAGGCTAACGGGTTTACGTAAGGTACAAATATTCTTTAAATACAAAATAAGGTTGCATACCAGTCTTTCATCTACCTTCATCCACAACAGCCTTGCATGCATTACATTCACATTATTTCTAATAGAGAGCATCGAAGTGCGAGGCGTGCAGCTCTGTTTTGAGCAATCTGGAGTACAGCTAATTTTTGTTTCGATGCACTCGACCAGATTGCTGAGCAGTAGTCGAGATGGGACAAGATTAGAGACTGTATAACCAATTTAATTGTTGTGTCAGTAAAAAAGCGAGCACACCTTCTGATGTTAGAGATGCCTCTACTCATTTTCATCACTATATTCTTAATATGAGTAGACCATGATAGTGTTTCATCAATAGTGACACCCAACAATTTAGCTTCTTTAACCTGCTCAATAGCAGCACCTTGCAATGAGAGGCACAGTGTATGATCTGACCTAAGAGCATGTTTAGAGCCCAGTACCATACATTTTGTTTTAGACACATTCAACTTTAACTTGTTCTCTATGACCCATTCAGAAACCAGCAGTAACTCTTGTTGAAGCATCTCATTGACGTGCTCAGTGCTCTCTGCCGATACATACATAGTTGTATCATCCGCGTAGATCGCCATATCTGCATTTCTTAATACATATGGCATATCATTTACAAAAATAGAGTAAAGAAGAGGCCCGAGGCAGCTTCCTTGAGGGACACCGCACTGAAGTGTTTTGATCTCTGAAAGAGCACCATTAAACATAACACATTGTTGTCTGCTAGTCAAATAGCTCTTCATGAAATGAATAGCAGGGTCTTTGAATCCATAAGCTGATAGCTTCATGAGTAGCAACTCATGATCTATGATGTCAAAAGCTGCACTGAAATCCAGAAGTACAACACCCACAACTGACTTTGTGTCAATCTGTTTAAGCCAGTCATCAGTCAGAGATGTCAGCGCAGTGCTAGTGAAATAACCTGCTTTATACGCATGCTGGAGATCAGAGTTAATGCTGTTTTCTGTGAAATAATACTGAATTTGCTTAAACACAATTCCTTCTAACAGTTTACTTAGGACAGGCAAAATACTTATAGGCCTACTATTTTGTCCTGCAAACGGCTCTCTACAATTCTTAGACAGAGGAGTTACCTTTGCAATCTTCCACAAATCAGGATAAACACACTCACTTAAACATAAATTAAAAATATGACATAAAGGTTTTGCCACTGCCTTATCTGAGAGCTGAAGGAGTCTACCATCTAGGTTATCGAGCCCACAAGGCTTATTGTCAAGAGAAGCTTTTCCATATCCACGTCCTTAATAGGCTTAAATTGAAAAAAGCAATCCTTATCAGACATAATGTATTGCATTTGGTCTCTTATTGTATTTACTTTGCTAAGGAAGTAATTATTAAAGTAATTTGCAATGTCAGAAGGTTTGGTGATAAATGCTCCATTCAGTTCAATAAATGAAGGAGTATTACCTATTTTACTTCTACCCATAACCTCATTAAGTGTTCTCCATAGTTTTTTACTGTCTCCATTACATTCTTCAAATTTGGATTGATAATACTGTTTTTTCTTTTGTCTATTTAATTTAGTTATATTATTTCTTAGCGACCGGTAAGCTTGCCAATCTGTTAAACTGCCAGAAGTAATAGCAAACTTTTTCAGTAGGTCTCTTTCTTTTATATGGTTTCTCAGTTCATCGTCCAGCCAAGAGGCTTTGGTCGATCTTACAGAGAGCTTCTTAATTGGAGCATGTTTCTCACACATGGCAGAAAATAAATTCATAAAGGAGTCCCACTGTATATTTTCCACATCAGAAACAAAAACATTCTCAGAGAAAGTTTTATAAATTCTCTTGTAAATTACTTTAGGCCCTGCTCTCGGAACCTTTGTCTTTATAGTTAAAGCAATAATATTGTGGTCGCTAAAACCTACAGGTACTGATACAGCTTTAGAGCATTTCTCAGCACTGTTAGTAAAAAAGTGGTCAATACACGTTGACGTGATCGCTCCATCACGATTAATACAAATTCTCGTGGGTAAATTTATGACTTGAGATAGATTGTCAGAGTACAATTGGAAAACCAATCTATATTCATATCGGCAAGAAAAAATACTTCGTTGTCAGTATCAGTTACATTTTGAAGCATAATACATATATCATTCAGATATTCAGTATTCGAGCTAGGTGGTCTGTAACAACAGCATGTCAAAATAGGCTTCCGATGTGGAATGTGAACTTGGAGCCATAAGGCTTCCACCCCAGTCATGCCTAGATCTTTCCTAATCTTAGCTGGAATATGGTTCTGTACATAGAATGCAGTCCCACCCCCATACTTATTTCTATCCAGTCTGAATATGTTGTACCCTTGTATGGATATAGCTGTATCCTCTATAGTGTCATCCAAATGTGTCTCTGAGACAGCCATTATGTGAAGGTTATTTTCATGCAAAATATAACTTAATTCATGGATTTTGTTTTTTAAACTACAGATATTCAGGTGCGCTAATTTTAAACCTTTTTTCGGTAGTTTAATAGACATTGTCAAAATCAATGATCACACACTCACATTCACTCTTTCACTCTCACATATGCACTCACTGGTACTTGTCAAGCTCCTCAATGTCTCTTATGAGTAACACTTTTGCTACTTCTGGTGCTCCGTTCAGTTTAATGAAGACTTTACAGTTTGCAGTCCATGTTGATTGGATCTTCTTCTGTTTTCTCAGGAAGCGAGCCGTCCTGGCGATGTCAGCATTCCTCTTCGTTAGGTGTTCGTTCAAGTAAACCTGCGTTCCCTTCAGCTTCCTTCCTTGACGTAACAGTTCGACTTTATGCTTTCTGTTGACAAACCTTACTATTATCACTGGTTTGTCACCTTTGTTCTTCCTGGGGATAGGGTGACAAGCCTCGATGTTGCTGCTGTCCACCATGATCCCCTTAGACTGAAGGAAAGCAGTCATCTCATTTTCAACAGTGCTTTTGTCCTCCTCGTTGGGTTCCTCTCCGGTCCCCCTCAACCTCAATAGTGCGATCTATTGCACCAATCCAGGGCCGGCTCAAGGCACAGGCCATACAGGCAGCTGCCTGGGGCGCCATGTCGGCTAGGGGCGCCAGGTCGCCCTCACAAAAAAAAAAATATCGCTGGTGGCTGGCGAGCGCCCTCTCCTTTCCTCCCAATGAACAAATAAACAAAAAGAAATACACTTTGCACCCCTGTTCTGTTCCTCACACAATGTTTCATCTGGCCTGCATGTTGACAGAGATGTTGTTACTGAGGTGGGGGATAAGATGCCTGGCTGCTTGCTGAAAGTGGGGGTTACGTGCGCGTATCACAGGCAACCCAAGAGACATGCTGTCGGCTGTCGGGTCAAGCGCAGGTGACGGGGTCAGAGAGGCACGCACTACTGATGCAGTCAGGCAGAGAGCCAACATCAGCGCGACGCAAGATAGATATCAGATCGATGACAGATTTTATATTTGCACAATGCCTTTGAAAAGGCACAAGCCTTCAGGTGCGCAGGGGAGAAAACAGAGGAAGGAGGAGGAGGAAAAGAGAGCCCAATTAAGAGGTAGGCTATGTCATCAAAATGCCATTTTGTTGTGTTTCTGTGTTATTGTAGGAGGCTAGGTGTTACGTGCAGTGAATGCAGACCTGGACCCAAATGCAGACTCGACGCGAAGTTGGTAATTGCACTCCTCTCCGGAGGCGTTTAATCAACGAGGCAAATAAAAGTGACGGAAAACAAGCCGTCAAAAACCACACACAAAACAACACACGAATAGCCGTGCGAAATAAAAGTGACGGAAAACAAGCCGTCAAAAAACACACACAAAACAACGCAAGAATAGCCGTGCGGCTACTAAACAAGAAAACGGAAAACTGGCTAAAGCACAGAACAAAATAAACAGGCAGATTCAGGATATACGAGTTGACAGGAACAAGGAACCAAACAAAAGCAGTGCTAGAAACACTAGTACGCATTGGCAAGGAACTAAACGTGTGCTGGGCTTAAATAGGCAAAATGAATAACTAAATTGGGGCAGCGTGCAGAATGTGCAGGAGAGTGAATGTGACAGGCTGAAACGTAACGAGGAACATGAAACAGATTGCGGCGGCCGCGCCCATAAAACAGACAACACAGGAGAACGCAAAAAACCAGACATGACACGCAAGGAACAAAGTGGCAGGAAACACAAGGGAGGTGAACAGGGCGGACAGCGATGTAACACTAGGGAGCTAACTAGCTAAGTAATAAACAAACTAATGCTAGCTAGATAATGCGATGCTAAGAGCTACTGCTAGACTCATACAGATTGAAGGATGAATGCATGCTGATGCTGAGTTACCCTCACGTTTAGGCTTGAAGCTTATTAGTACCCACCTGTAGTTATTACCAAAACTAGGCTACTACACCTGAGTTGCAAAACCCTCATGCTTGCCTTGAGTCTCAAGCTTTATTATTAGGCTACCAAAATTAGTAGTAGGCTACAACATTATATCAGTGATAATAATGTGGCTAGCTATCCATAAAAAATCGATTTAAGTTGTTTGTCCTACAACTGCTTTTGCTTGTAATAGGCTAATAACTGTACCTGTCTGTACAGGTACACTCAGCAAAGCCCCCAGCTCCTGGAGAAGGGACATCTGATGATTTCCCATCTACACCACTTTCTGAAGCATGTAAGTAACTTGAGCCAATTATTTGTGGTATCCATGTAATTGATAAGAAGTTGTTGTTGTTTAGAGTTACACCTTGTTATTAAATGTAGGTCTTAGTCCTTTCCTTGATAGAGAGATAGACTTTGTTAACAATTGTGTTAAAAGTGAGTTTTCTTGCCATTTTCTCTTATCCTCCCTGTTTAAATGAGACTTTGGTAAGTGATTTGTTTGAGAAGTGATTTTTATTTTGTCTTGAATCCATGGTGATGTCTGATTGATGTTTGTTGGGGGGCACCCAAATGCCAATCTCGCCTAGGGCACCAAAATGTGTAGAGCCGGCCCGTATTAATGCACGTGTTGTAAGTCGCTCTAGATAAGAGTGTCTGCTAAATGCTTACAATGTAAATGTAAGATGAAATAGCGCCCCTCTGTCCCCGGCTTGCAAAAAGCTTACAGCACCTGGTATTCCCAGGCGGTCTCCCATCCAAGTACTAACCAGGCCCGACCCTGCTTAGCTTCCGAGATCAGACGAGATCGGGCGTGTTCAGGGTGGTATGGCCGTAAGCGAGTAACACCGTGTCAAATAGCATATTTATGGTTGCAATACCGCTTTAAATATGAGACGCTTCAAACTGCAATTGGGCATGAAAAGCTATTTTATCATGTTAACACAAGAAACAGCTGAAATAACAGGAATTGCGATAATATTAAGGCCTATATTTCTCATTCGCAGAAATACAGTGAAGGTGGTGCCAATTAACTTGATAAATAGCAATGTATTTATGTTATTAGACTGGCGATTACTTGGGTGAAAAATATTAACAATTCAGGACAAAATACTGTAAGAACGTGGAGAAATGTTCTCTAATACGGAATGTGTGATTAGGCTTTGAAAAGATCTGAATGACATATGATCTGATACTACACTTTTATAAGCTCCGTGTCAATGTGCAGGCATTCATACAGAGCGAGAGTCCTGTTTTGAGTCCGGGTAAATTATACCTCCAAGCAAAAAAAACACTTAATCGGACACTGCAGTTCATCCTTTAAATATAATGTAATGTTGTAACCACTAGTAAAACAGATAAGATGCATCTCACGTAATTATTTTCCCCCAAAGAATCAGACGGCAAAAACCTCAATGTGCCATACACATCGCAACTAGACGATTTCCCGTTTTCCAGAGCGACTCGTTCATACATTTTCTTGACGACTGGAGTAACTTGTACATCCCAGCAAAATAACCAAACGTAGCAGCACATTACAGTTGATCCTTTACTTCAGTGGCCCGCAAGCTCAGTTCTGGGCACCCGCTCTGTAGCCTATGCTGGTTTTTCTTACAACCAAAACATCCCGATCGATTAAAGTTGTTGAAAATGTGTTTTCTACCATCATTTTTTCCTTTAACTTATTTTAACACTGTGCAGGTTTGACTCCTTGCCAATTGCTCTGTCATTCAACTTCATTTTTCGCAAATGGTTTAGATTCATTCACCAGATATCGACACTTTCAGCAATTAGGCCCCACTGATTTCACCCTGCCAGTCTATAATTTAATCAATTCAAAATTAACCTAATATAAAAACTAGTGGTGGGACTCGATTAAAAAAATTAATCTAATTAATTAGAGGCTTTGTAATTAATTAATCGAAATTAATCGCATTTTAATCGCATATCAATATTTGACACGAGAAGCAACATTTTTCAATTCAAATGGATTTTGGTATATGAGTGAATCAATGAATAGACATATACATAAGTTTAAGCAGCAAAATCTTGTTTATTTTAGCTACTACACAGACCAGTGCAATTTTTAACAAAGTGCAGCAATTTTAGGAATATGATAGTGCAAAGGACCTTTGGAAGAAGCTGCTGGATTTTTTAAAATTGTCTTTCTGCATGGCAGTTCATAAATTGTGTCAGACGACGCAATCTGTAGCACCTTTTCTAGCCCCTTATCTTCGACCACCGAAAGTGGTCTACAGTCCACGGCAATCCAGTGAGCCAGTGAGTTGGTTACTTTGTTAGACGTGGTCTTACTCATCTTGGCTCTGAACCCCGTCATCTGGTCGAGTGTGGTTTGGCGACTCTGCTTGCTCGTACTAGGACTAACGTTAGCCTGATCAGCGTTAGCTCTGGCTTCCACGCTAGCTGCAACATGTTTAGCATTGAGAAACGTTCCGTGGTGTCTGGAGTGCAAAAATATAGTGCGATTAAAATGCGTAAATTTTTTTAACGCGTTATTTTTTCTGTAATTAATTAATCGAAATTAACGCGTTAAAGTCCCAGCCCTAATAAAAACATTATTTTTATGTGTCTTGTCCCCACCTAGAGAAAATAGCACCGGCCCCACTACATACAGACGGAGTGCTCAAAGTTGGCATAGCAGCGCTGCTAGGACGTTTGTTCATTGAGAATTGCTCGTTGATGTTTAATGAATGAACCAAAGGCACAAACTCTGTTTTGAGGACAGAAATCCCAAAACCCAAGTTCATCATTCACCTTAGCAAACCCTTTAGCTAACGTAGTTAGCCAAATTTGCATGGTAAAACTACCAGCTAAATTAGCAACCTAATGTTAGCTAGCTAGCTAGCTACTCACCTGAATATGTGTTCTCAAGTTTGAGCTTGATGGCTTCGATGCGTTGAGCAACTTCTGCTTTGGTTGGCACAGAATGCACTGAAAAGTGTAGGCCTATACTTTCTCATTTTCTTTTATTAGTTTCATATATGGCGATAGGTATGGCCATGGTGGTTCCATCTCCTTGTCCATGATTAGCCAAGAATACCGCTGCACGTTCTCATCAAACAAAATGAAACAGCTGCATTGAAACCGTCACATGATATTTGATATGTTTTGTTAAAAAAAAGGATAAATATAATAATAATACTGCTGATGGGGAGATGTAACTTGTAACTTTTGTCCACGATACCCCGCCACAAAATCCCGCTACTTGACAACCAAAAATTGTTTAACTACTCGAAAGCTACTAGATTTAGTTAAATTAGTAGTTCCGCTACTTGTAATTCCGTTGCTCCCCAACACTGTTTGTTCATAACGTACACTCTCATACTTGGTGTGTGTGTCTCTCTCTCACACACACACACACACACACACACACACACACACACACACACACACACACACACACACACACACACACACACACACACACACACACACACACACACACACACACACACACACACACACACACACACACACACACACACACACACACACACACACACACACACACACACACACACACACACACACAGAGTGTTGCATATTTGTGCTTTGGGAGACATGCCTTCTAGGTTTTAGAAGGCCTTTCAGCTCTGTGAATGAGGCATTATCATAATATGGAACAGCACTGCGTTTCATTGTCACTACTGGGAAGGGATCTGAACCTACAACCTTCTGCGCCTCAGGCTGCTGTCGTTTCCTCCAGGCCACAGGGCCTTGGGGCATTGAGAATGTTCTCATCTACAGAGGGCTGTTCTGAGATGGGCGGAATGTGTATCGCGGGAGGCCCAAGGCAGCAAAGAGAAGGCGCTCTCTGATCTCGAGACTGTCGAAAAGGGGATGGAGCTTTGTGGAGAGGAAAGATGACACCTCATCTCTTCTACAGGTTCTGTATGCCACGCAGGCATAGAAACTGTTTGTCTTAGCAGATGGCCCGAAACATATAATATATAATATACGCCATTTAGCAGATGCTTTTATCCAAAGCGACTTACAGTAGTGAATGCATACATTTTTGTGGCCCCAGTGGGGATTGAACCCACAACCTAAGCGTTGCCAACGCTGTACTCTACCAACTGAGCCACAGAGAACCACAGAGTGGTGTCCCCCCACTGTGAGGGTATGTTGACTTTATTATCACAGGACAATCTAAAATCCTTTGATGGCTGTTTGTTCCCAGGCCAGCCATCTGTTGGATAATTGTTTCTCCAGATAACATAACTACAGTGCAGGGATGGAGAGGACAGGTTCAGGTAAATCACCAGCAATTTGAACAAATATGTCATGTAAACAACTATTTTTAGAACAACCAACAGATTGAGTACTGTCTAGACTGGTCAGAGGTGAATAAAGGAAGTAGGAAAACCCCAGCTCGGGGAGTTCATTCGCCTAACGAAGGTCCCAGGCACTCTAGTTTTGCATGCTTGGGGAATGTGTTCCACGGTCTTGTCTTGTCTTGTCTTGTTCTCTCGTATGTACTGTGCAATGTGTGTTTTGTGAGTTTTGCTAATAAATAAATAAATGTGCGAATCATTGTTTCAATCTATATCCTCTCTCTTTAGCGCTAGTAAGGGACTAGTAACAAGCCAGGAGCGAGGCTGCAAGGACTGTTCACACGCCGCGATTGGTGTGGGGTACGGCATCAGTCCCACTGCGCTTAGTAGTCAGTCCTGCATCATCACTAGAGTAGTGGACTTGTCTTGTCTTTAGTATCAGGACTGTATACAGACAGCGAATGATCTAAGTCCCAATAACACCACTCTATAGAACTTAGAATGTCTTTAGTAGCAGGACTGTATACAGAAAGCAAATGTTTTAAGTCTGGAATCTCAGGGTACCAGGCTCACCATGGAATGGTTTCTATACGCCATTTAGCAGACGCTTTTATCCAAAGCGACTTACAGTAGTGAATGCATACATTTTTCAGTATATGTGGCCACAGTGGGGATTGAACCCACAACCTAAGCGTTGCCAACGCTGTGCTCTACCAACTGAGCCACAGAGAACCAATCTATGACGTGGATCCTAGAGATTAAGCCCTTCGGCTGTTACAGGGGCAAACAAAATGTCCGTAGTATACAGTGCTGCTTGAAAGTATGTGAACCCCTTGAGCAGTTTAGAGTTTTCTGTTGTTTTACCATGATTTTATCATCACCAGTTTTCTATATATGAAATGTCAGGTTTATGTTTATCAATTGTATGCACTAGTTTAGAGGGAATTGTGTGAGTAGCCAAAAAACTACATGAAACATGGAATTAGTGTGTGTGCAAAAGTAAGTGAACCCCCAGCTGCATTGGTAAAACCAAGTAGGTAATAGACTCAGGTGAAACACATTTGGGTGCTTAATTAATCAATTAAGCAGACCAATCAAATGGGACATCCTTAGGAAAAGGGTTGGGCAACACAGATTAAAAGAGAGAGGAAACCAACCAAACCAAAGGTGTACCTACACAGATCAACAATGCCAAGAGGAAAGGAGATATCCGAGGACATCAGGAAGAAGGTACTGACAGCCCCATCAGTCTGGGGAAAGTTATAAGTCCATCTCCAAAAGATCCAAGCTCCATCCATCCACTGTAAGACAAATCATTTACAAATGGAGGGCATTCAACATGACCGCAACTCTGCCTAGAAGTGGACGCCCATCAAAACTATCACCAAGAAGCACCAGAAAAATAATAAATCAGGTAAAGGCCAACCCACACATCACCTCTAGAAAGTTGCAGACCTCTCTGGCAGCATCTGGGGTAAATGTACATGCGTCTACAATCAGACGAAAATTGAATAGACATGACATTCATGGGAGGGTTGCTAGAAAGAAGCCTCTGCTCTCAAGAAAGAACAAAGCTGCCCATTTAAACTTTGCCAGAGAACACTGGCAAACCAGAGGCCTTATGGAAGTCCATTCTCTGGAAGATGAATCCAAGATAAAATTATTTGGTCACAATCAAAACCGCTATGTTCGGAGAAAAGCCAACACTGCATACCAAGAAAAGAACCTCCTCCCAACAGTGAAGCATGGTGGTGGAAATGTGAAAGTCTGGGGCAGCTTTTCTGCCTCCGGACCTGGACGAATCCATATTATCCAGGCAAACATGAATTCTCATGCCTATGAACAAATTCTTGATCAGAATCTTTTGCCATCAGTCAGGGAGTTGAAGCTGGGCCGAAAATGGGTTCTGCAACAAGACAATGACCCAAAGCATACCAGCAAAACTACCAAGGAATGGCTTAAAAGAAAGAGGATTCGTACTCTGGATTAGCCTAGTCATTTTTACATTTTTTTACATTTACATTTTAAGCATTTAGCAGACGCTCTTATCCAGAGCTACTTACAAGATGTGCATTAATACAAGGTAAGAACAATCATAGTTAGCACACAAGATCAGTGCAGTAATACAGCAATAGACATCATTGCAGGCGTCTGCGTATCATACCTGTAGCATTGGGAAAGAAAAGGTTAGTGGGTTTATTTATTAAAAAAAAAAAAAAAAAAAAAAAAAAAATGTATAGTGTAGAACAAGTAAACAGTGGTGACAACAGATTGACTAGATGGACAGTGTTCAGTGGTAGTGGAGTCTGAAGAGGTGGGTTTTGAGTCTCTTGCGGAAGATTGGAAGTGATTCCGCAGTCCTGACCGATTGCGGGAGGTCGTTCCACTAGCGAGGGACCAGGACAAAGAAGAGGTGAGACTGTGAGGAGCGGCCGCCAGGCGCCCGGAAGGATGGGGCAGTCAGTTTGCCAGAGGAGGCGGAGCGGAGCCACACAGAACCGCGGTGTAGTGACATCACTTCCTCAAAGTCCAGGCCCTGGTGATCTCTCGTCTGGACTACTGCAATTCCTTGCTGGCAGGCCTTCCGGCCTGTGCCATCAAGCCTCTGCAACTAGTCCAGAACGCTGCCGCTTGCCTGGTGTTCAACCAGCCGAAGTTCACCCACGTAACCCCTCTACTGAATGAGGGTGCATTCTGTTTGTTTGTAGATAAATAAACGGAATGTCCTTGTTCACTTACACGCCATCTTGTATTGACGCCACGTTTTTAGTGACGTTGGCGGCGAGTAATCGATTCTACGGGACAGACGCTTGTCAACCTGGAATACATTAAATGCAACAGGCACGCAGATGTGTGTGTGTGTCACGGTAAACATCAGGGCATTTTAATGTTCATAATTCATTATCTATAGTTCATTTCATTTAAGAATTGAATTATGGTTCATAAGATAAAGACACCTGACCTGCATAAAGAGCGATTACAGGACATTAAGACGATTAATAATTACACTTAATAATTTGGCAGTCGTCCATTATAATGTATCTCCACGGAAATAGACAATTATGTATTACAGATTTACCCATTGAATATATGGAAAACAATTCCTCTAATTGAGTCATATATGAATTAAGCTTCCCAATTAGATTTCCTTGGTATTTAAGGTAGGATAACAATTCATGCCCCTAGAACATCAATAGAGATTGCCAGAGCTTGATCAATGTTTCTCTTTCACGTTTCTCTTATCCATATTGCCATATTCCCCATAATGAAAGCTGCCGTACCCGTAGCTATGCGTGTTTGGAGTCACCACCAAAATAACCGCATGGAGAGGAGGCCAGCAAGTCTGAACCACACAATTGCACATCTGGAACAGGAGCCAATTACCACCTACACTTGAATTGTACCACAAATTGCTTATCACATTCATGCATTTATAGCAATCCTGCAATAGTTTTACAAAGCCAGTAATGAGCGTAATCAAACTGTGCTGAAGTAATAGCTACCTCTTGAACTGAATATGAGGCAGTAAACTGTGCTCTTAAAGTTATCCTGCCTGTGATCAATAGAAATATGGGTTACTAAATGCATGTAACACAAAGGGGCCATAAAGAAAGCCCATGTGTTACATTGAGGCAACTAATTTCCAGAATTAATAAGCTCAGTGTATGATGCAAACACCATGTGCTCAAATGCATTTTTTTCCTTTCTCATTTTCTTTAGAAAATCCACAGATAATCCTGTGCACGCCCAGGTGAACAGGGACCACACCTCACCTTCGTCCCTGATATGGGTCACCACCTGCGCGGCCCTCCACAACGTCTGTCTGCCTGCTGGCGATGTCCTGGAACCAGAGGACGATGTCGATGGTGTTCAGGTCGCACCACCATGCCCGGGGCGGAACGAGCAGCAGGGTCAGGGAGCGCGGGAGAGGCTGGCTGCCCAGCGGCCTGCCCCAGTCCAGCCTGAGCAGCTTCTGCATCAATTTCATTCACATTACAATAACACAAATAGCGTTGGCACACTGCCCCTTAACTCCTGCTGCAGCTAATGGTAGTTTCACAATGACATTTCAGGATCTACATAGGCCTACTAAGGCATAAAGTGTGGGATCCTCAAATTACATTATGAAGCCAACATTAGTCACAGCAAAACAGCAGAAGCAATGGGGCAGTGTGTCAACACTACTGGTCCAGACTACTTACCAGTTTTAATACAGAATTATGCCATTTAGGTGAACTATTCCTGTAAAAGCAGTGATCACAATTCATGATTTACAACCATTTAGAAGATATATTGAAAGAATGAGTGAATAATCAGAACAATGATGTGTGTTATAAAAAAATAAGAGGCAGTCATCAATGAACTATGGACATTTTATTAGTAGAATTTTGTAAAGTATGAGAAAGTTGAAGGTAAAGATTGTACTGTGCTGTATGAGAGCAGTCCTCTTAACTTTTACCTTTCATATCAGGTACTAATTTAGTTCCCCTTCTTTGTACTTTTTCGAGCGCTTCATATTTCTTGTAGTGTGGTGCCCAGAACTGCACACAGTACTCTAACTGAGGTCTGACAAGGGCATTATAGAACATTAATATAAGCTCCTTTGACTCATACTCAGTACTTTTGGATATATACTCCAGCATCCTGTTGGCCTTTTGCACTGCTACAGCACACTGCTTAGATGTGGATAGACTTTGATCAATTACAGCTCCAAATTCTTGAACATATTCTTGTTCCCATTTCCTTCCACAAACTACTCCTTATATTTTTTATTTCTAATAGAATACATGCCATTTAGCAGACACTTTTATCCAAAGTGACTCACAGAAGTGAATGTATAAATTTTTCAGTACATGTGGTCCCAATGTGAATCAAACCCACAACCTAAGCATTGTCAGTGCCATGCTCTACCTACTGAACCACACATTTCTCACATGCATAACTTCACATTTAGCCATGTTGAATGTCATCTTGGATTACCTTATTTGTTTGTACTCAACCTTGCAGCCAATTATGAACCCACTCTGAAACATCTCCTGTAATTCCTACTGAAATTATTTTAACAATGAGCCTCATGTGGTACCTTTGTGGAACATTTTGTAGCCTCCTCAAAGAAGTCCAGAAGGTTTTCAGGCATGACATTTTTTTTTGCGATCTGTTAAAATACTATATTTCAGGAATAATTCCAACTTGTCCCTCATCATACTACCCAGTTTTTTACATGAGATGCAGGTTAAACTGACAGTAGTTCCCTGAGTCAGTACAGTCCCCCTTCTTATATATTGGAATTATACTATACTATTATACTTCCAGGAATCTTGCCTTATCTTGTCTTACAGCCTTGAACATAGTCAGAGATGAGGAAAGTAAGGCAGCCTGAGTGGGTGAAAAGCTAATATTCACAAGTGTCATATTAGACACACCTGTTCACCATCAGTAACGAGTCCTGTGTTTTTCAAATAGAAGATGTGGGAGTGCATCAAACCAGCAATTTATCTTGCTCCTCTTTCTTTGGTGAAATGTTTAAGGACTCATTTGTTTTTTTACACACAGGTTCAACACTGATGTTTTACCATATTAGCAAACACCTATTGCTGCTCTCCATCACTGGCCAGCTAGACTGGTTACCTGGTCAAACAAACAAACCAAATTGCAATACAAGTAGCTTTCCAAATACACCAAACAGAGTTCCAGCACAGTCTGGGGTCTCTAACTTGAACTTTGAACACTTTCTTCTGATTCTCACTACATCCACCCCTTTCCCTGAATGGTACTTCAGACAAGTGAGCACAGGTGGGTTGAGCTTTTATACTGAGTAAACAAGCGGATCCGCTTCAGGTGTGCTGCCTCGGACTGGGCACACCACAGTTCCAGGCGGCTAAGGACTGGAGCCAACAAGCTGGAAGACACAGCCCACGGATCACCCAGCCCCTGATTCTGCTTTAGGGTGCTCGCTTGTGTGAATCCACTGGTGTTTCTTCAGATTACCAACTTGACTGAAATTCTTCCCACACTGGGAGCAGTGGTACGGGCGCTCCCCTTTGTGAATCCGTTGGTGTTTTCTTAAATCACTTAATGTGCTGAAACTCGTCCCACACTGGGAGCAGTGATGCGGGTGCTCCCCTGTATGAGTTCGCTGGTGTAGCTTCAGTGAACTTGACTGAGTGAAACTCTTCCCACATTGGGAGCAGTGGTACGGGCGCTCCCCTGTGTGAATCCGTTGGTGTTTTCTTAAATCACTTAATGTACTGAAACTCTTCCCACACTGGGAGCAGTGGTGTGGGCGCTCCCCTGTATGAGTTTGTTGGTGTAGCTTCAGATTACAAACTTGACTGAAACTCTTCCCACACTGTGCACAGTGGTATGGGCGCTCCCCTGTATGGACTTGCTGGTGTCTCTTCATATGCTGCAATGTCATGAAACTCTTCCCACATTGGGAGCAGGGGTATGGGCGCTCCCCTGTATGGCCTTGCTGGTGTCTCTTCATTTGCTGCAATGTCATGAAATTCTTCCCACACTGGGAGCAGTGGTTTGGGCGTTCCCCTGTATGGACTTGCTGGTGTCTCTTCATATGCTGCAATCTCATGAAACTCTTCCCACATTGGGAGCAGGGGTATGGACGCTCCCCTGTGTGAATCCGTTGGTGTTTTCTCAAATTACTTAATGTGCTGAAATTCTTCCCACACTGGCAGCAGTGGTACGGGCGCTCCCCTGTGTGAATCCGTTGGTGTTTTCTTAAATCACTTAATGTGCTGAAACTCATCCCACACTGGGAGCAGTGGTGCGGGCGCTCCCCTGTATGAGTTCGCTGGTGTAGCTTCAGTGAACCTGACTGAGTGAAACTCTTCCCACATTGGGAGCAGTGGTATGGACGTTCCCCTGTATGGACTTTCTGGTGTGTCTTCACATGCTGCAATGTCATGAAACTCTTCCCACATTGGGAGCAGTGGTATGGGCGCTCCCCTGTATGGATTTGCTGGTGTCTCTTCATATGCTGCAATGTAATGAAACTCTTCCCACACTGGGAGCAGTGGTATGGACACTCTGCTGTATGAATTTGCTGGTGTTTCTTCAGATTACCAACTTCACTGAAACTCTTCCCACACTGGGAGCAGTGGTACGGGCGCTCCCCTGTGTGAATCCGTTGGTGCTTTCTTAAATCACTTAATGTGCTGAAACTCGTCCCACACTGGGAGCAGTGGTGCGGACGCTCCCCTGTATGAGTTCGCTGGTGTACCTTCAGTGAACTTGACCGAGTGAAACTCTTCCCACACTGGGAGCATGTGTGGGGCCCTGGAGTGCCTGTGTGTGACTGTGTTGGGATGGGGAGAGTCTTAGGCGGTGTGGGGTGCTGATATGTGCTGTTGGGAGGCAGTGGGTTCTCTGCTCCCTTTCCTCCAGACCTCAGACTCCTGCTGTACTCCTCTGGGTGAACCCTCTCAATGTGCCGGTGAAGTTTCACTTCCTCCATGTGAACGAATGGGCAATGGGAGCAAGTAAACACCTGACATGACACCTCAGAAAGGTGTCCTGAGGAGAGAGAAGGCATTAAAGAGATATTAAGCTTTTTGGAAACATTAAAGTAAGCAGGTGCTGATAAACACAACTGTAATTGAGCAAAAGTACAAATGGATACAATGCTGAAGACTAAACAAGAAAAGTGAGGATTTATAGTAAAAGTGATACACTGACCCTCCAGGCCCATCTCCTCCCTATTTCAGGGCTCCTCTACAGACAATATCATATCAGTCCAATAGGCACCTCAGTGATAAAGCAGAAATCATCTGAATATTGGTTTCATACAACCTTAAATGTCCAATAATGGTGCTTAAGGACTGTTGTCTTGTTTGTTGTCCTTTTCCTCAAGCTCTTAAATGTTCTGCATTGACACAAGCTAACCATCTCCAGTTCTGTGCTAGACGTCCCTGTCTTCTGTTTGCTAAATGATTACATCCCCTTTCTATTGGCTGACACAGCTCTGACTCGAACTAGCGATGTCTAACCCAAAGGGCTCAGCCTGCACCCAGAGAAAATGGTTATCAGAGAGCTTAACCTGTGCTTTGGTTCCTGGGGGTGATGACAGGAGAGCTACAGGAGGCTTCAGCACAGCTCCTGTAAAAGGCACATTATTTTGTGTAAGACTGGACAGCAATGAGGAGAAGAAACATTGTCCATTTTACAATTGATTCTTACCCGTTCATTGATGAAGGTTTCAGGGGTCTTTCCAATTGGCTAATCATCTTCGTCTTCTGGGTCACAACATGCCCCTTCTGCCCTTGTGACCTCATCCTCACTGGGGAGAGCTCATGTCTTCTCCTTGGAAATCTTGTTCCCTGGTCTCTTTTGTTAGACAGGGAATGTGGAGGTGATGACACAGGAAATGAGATATTTGTGAATTCAAGTCGGCGAATCAGCACTCTCGGCTGATTTTGCAATAAGGACATAAGAGTGGACAGTTCCCCTTCCCGTTGTCCACATTCAGATTTTACTCCATTCTTCTCCATTTTAGCAGTTTGGACCGTTTGATTGTTTAAATCGCTCTCCTGTTTAACCCTCTCTTTTTCTTCCTCCCTCCAAAGTCCCTCTTCATCTTTCACACCATCCTCCCTCTCCATTTTCACACTGACACACTTCTCTTCTTCCTCCTCCTTCACGTTGAACAGTATGTCTTTTTCCTCCCTGCTTATCCCATATCCAGTCTTCCTCTCCTCTGTGTTTTCACTTCTGTTCAGACTTGATCTCGGCTCCACCCCTGTATAATCGGTGCTGTCCACCACAGATTCTTCCTTCATGTCTTCATAACTACATGACAATTGTGGGCAGCTCCTCCCATTCCTGTTGCCTGCATTCTGATTATACTCCATTCTTCTCCCCTGTCAGTCGGCTTGCATCCTTCGCAGGTAGCAGTCTGAGGAGGCAGCACAAAAAAATTAAAAGGAACCTTAAATTAAAGCATTTGGGTTGTAGTACAAAGGTAGAATTACTTCAGAATATGTTTGCGATATATAATGCCTTGAGACATGTCTTTAAAGAAAAGAATGGCAAATGGTGTCAAAAAGCAGCGGTGTTCACAAACAGCCGCTTTGACTGACAACCATTGTTTTGTACTACACAATAACATTTCATTTCAGAATACACAGTGAGCTAGCTAGCTAGCTGTACTGTAGCAAGCTTACTTGCGTGTTTTGTACAGACTTGTATTACGTGAACCACAAATTTACTTGGATTTTAGCAGGAAACTATGGCTGAAAACAAGATGAGTGAAAACGCTGTTCACTTTTCTCCATTCCCCAAATCGCTTATCAAAACCAACCGTTTATGTTAACTGGTTGAGTTACGCTACAGAAATCTATCAGAATTTAGAGTACCAAGTATTAGTATTAAGGTCCATGTACAAATATTTGTACTATCTAGGTTTAACTTAAAAGCGAAGAAATTGTCCTGTTATCATTTGTACCCTGGCCCAGGTGTAAATCTGTTAGGGAAACAACATTTTCTAACCAATAATTTAGCACTTAAACTTGCAGATTAGCATTGCAAACCTATTTTGTCTCTATAAATTATAGAGGCCATAATGCATTCTATTCAGGGCATCATGCGAAGTATTTATAAGGGGCACCATAAGTAAAGTGGTGGTCCAGCTTAGCTAGCTACTAGGTTAGGTATCCATAGTGAGCTGGCTACGAACACACCGTCATCTGATTTGAACATCAATAACATGATAGAAATTAAGGAAATGTAATTAGGGCATACTCCAAATGCTGGCTTACTTGGTTATGGTATTAAGCTAATGTGAGCTATTAGCTGTCACGATTAGGATATAAGGGAGATAGACTGTCTTTTAGTAATACTGTTATGGGCTATGACATTCCGCTGTGGCTGTTCGGAAACCATTTTTCACTCCAAATATGCTTTAAAAGTAGGCATATCTAATTTTGGCAATCACACATACATTTCTGCTAACTGTTACCCAATGTTATGGTACTATAGCCTTCTTTTTCCATCGCATTTCCAAACACTTGGTGTGCAATAAGACTTCCCTAAATGTTTTAAGGTGAATTCTACTTGATCTTGCATCCATGGCCACATACAGCGTAGTTACACTCCAGGACAATAGGTGGCGGTATAGATGATTCATGATGGAAGCGTAGAAAAATACCAAAAACAACTCCCCATAGATAGTCAACCAATAGGGTATATGTCGAGCATCACGTGACCAAACCGGAAGACGTGCTTACTCACTTCCGCCAGTCAACAAGGTCAATGTGATAATTAAATAAAACAATAGCACGGGTTGTTAATACTGTACCTTATAGTGATCAATTTTATTTTGAGAGACCTGATGAATAGCATACTATTATGCCACTAGATAATCAATGATTTACAAGAAACTATAATACCGTTACCCCAATAACCTTGCCTATACTCGTTTTTCAGCTGAAATGTATTAGACCGAATCAACAACACTGAACTTGAACAGCTGTTATTTTGGACTGATGCCTTTATCAAACTTCTCAAAATGGGAATGCTGGTATAAATCGTGCCTTTTAAATCCTGACGATTAGATAGATTAGATAGTCAAGAGGGTCCTAATCGTATTGCCAGATTAGCCTTTATACCTTGAGAAGTTTGACATAGCGTTACCATCCTTGAACTGGAACTGATGGTGAATGCGAACAGATCAACCTTATGCGAACCAGGCTGTGGGGCTTCTCAGTCTTTTGCATAGACCTGTGACAGGCTGCCCTGATGCGAACATCGGCAGTCATCCTGTCTGTTTGACACTGGTGAAAAGATCTACATAGGTAACTGTTATTGAGCAACCGACCAGCTAATGCTAACGCTAGGTAATAGACAGCAGGCACAGGTACTTAAAAAATGTCGTTAGTACTAGCTAGCTAACGCTAACGATAAGTATTAGACAGCAGACACAGGTAGGCTACTTAAAAAAAAATGTTGTTAGTACTAGCTAGCTAACGCTAACGCTAGGTAATAGACAGCAGGCACAGGTACTTAAAAAAATGTAAACCCCTTGTCCTGTAAACATCTTGTATAGAACAACGCCATTATCTGGTCTACCTGAAATGGCCAGCCACGTTTAGCAAAACACGGAAGTCCGTTGCGCATAACCCCTATTGTTTCAAACAATGTAAAACACTAAACATGAGAAGAACACTTCCTACATGAAAATGGAAACATCTAACATATTTGTAGTCGCGCTTTTCCCGCTCATTTTGGTATAACAATGGCGCAGTCAAGCTTATTGCGGTGTTCCCATTCGAAGCTAAAGCAACCAGAGGATTTCACAACTTTCCTTAAGACAAGCAGCTAGGGAATACATGGATTCAGGCCCCAGTCTTACCAGCTGAGATTGCTAGCAAGCTAGTTAAGCAAAGGTTAGCTAGCTAAGCTAATATATGCAGCTTGTGCTGCTGTATTAGTAATCAATTTTGGGTTTTGCTATTGGCGTCCCGTTAACCCTGTAAACCGTAATATAATGATAGTTAGCTAGATGTAAGTCTGCAGACAGTCTAATTTATCCAACTAAATCATTGGGTTGCCAGTAAACTGAGCTAGCGAGCTTGCTTGCTGCTGTAGGGTAGTAGGCGCCGAACAGTAAACTAGCCTACATAGTTTGCTAGGTTTCTTTCCACTCTTAACTAATGTACAAATACAAAATGTTAGCCGAAGTTATAAAATAGTTGAGAAATTAATCGATTGCATAATGAAACCTCTAGCTAGATAGCATGCAGCTAATCTTAGCACACAGCCAACTTATCACCTTACTAGCTGTTACGTCCCATAATTCACCCGCATTACAATAATCAGGGAACACACACTGGACACAACACATACAAATCCACCATGGTTTATACAACAAAGACTTAATTTTAATTCATACTAGATAGCTGGCTAGCGAGTTAAGATTGCCTGGAAGAAACCTCAGTGCATAATCACAGACCTAACGCCGCTGGATATGTTCGCTGAATTTGGCAGACTCGTAATGTTACATTGGTAGTTTGATACGTTGTCGAACACTGCATTGCATAAAAGTCAAAGATAAAATTATACTCACCCCTGGTTTCCCGTTCAGTGTTTTCTATGTGTCTAAATATTGTAAAGAGATTAGCCTGAAAAGTACTACGGCCTGAATTATACTCGATCCAGCGTTCACCGTCTCTGTTAAGTCTTGGGAGAAGGAGACACTGCTGTTAAAAGGTGAATCTCTGTACCGTTCAAAAACGCCGCTTACATCCCACTGATGCGCAAAAATACAAACCCCTCTCTCCTGCGATCAAGAACACATCTTCTTTGACAGGAAACCGGCTGTTTGTGCTTCACCATTACAGTCCGGAGTAGAACAATTTAAGGAACCGACATGTGGAAACGGTCCATGTACGGAAAGTTTACCATAGGTCTAAAAACGTAGATACCGCATTGGCTGCTGTTGTATGTTGCAGCGATAGGTCTGCACAGCCGCCATGTTGGCGTAAACAAACGCATGTGTATTGAGAGAAGTAGACTCAGCGGTATCTACGTTTTTAGACCTATGGTAAACTTTGCGTACATGGACTGTTTCCACATGTCGGTTCCTTAAATTGTTCTACTCCGGACTGTAATGGTGAACGGTGAACACTGTGGATGCAAGATCAAGTATAATTCAGGCCGTAGTACTTTAAAGCCTTTTCTGGCTAATTTCTTTACAATATTTAGACACATAGAAAACACTGACCAGGGGTGAGTATAATTTTATCTTTGACTTTTATGCAATGCAGTGTTCGACAACGTAACAAACTACCAATGTAACATTATTTCGTCCATGAAATGCACAACCTGGTGAAGGCTTTCATGACGAAGTTACAGTTTCTTTCAAGGCAACTGGAGAGCAACAATCTCACTCACATGCAAACACTGAAAGAAGTCACCCCATCAGATGATAATCTCCGCAGGTACTCATCTATGTTAGGAGCACTGCATGGTGAGTTTTCAAGGCGATTTGAAGATCTCAGAACAATGGAGAGTGAAATGCACTTGATTTCCTCTCCATTTACCTGCAATGTGGATGATGCACCTAGTGATGTCCAGCTGGAACTCATTGACCTGCAGTCTGATGCAGTACTGGCAGAGCACTTCAAGTCACGACCACTGCTGAAATTCTACTCTTCTCTTAAGCAAGAGAAGTTTCCAAACATGAGGAGACATGCTCAGAAGATGTTTGTTCTCTTTGGCTCTACCTACATATGTGAACAAACATTCTCAGTGATGAAGTTTAACAAGTCCAGGTACAGATCCTCTCTCACTGATGATCATCTGTCAGCTGTGCTTTGCATCTCCACCTCAGACATTCAACCTGACTTTGATGCACTTGTTAAAGACCAACAGAGACTAGATTTCTCTCACTGAAAAAGAAAAAAACTGAAAAACACAGAATGAGTGAAGAGTGTGAATGTGATTAAACTACAAATGTAGGCATCATTATTTTCTAATATGATGTATCTTACTGAATGTGGCTGAAAATGGTCACTAATATAATGAATCAAAAACTGTACAAATGTTCACGTTTCGTTAACCATTGTTTTGGGAACTTTTATTGAGTAAATGTCATTTTTTCTAAGACAACCTCTCTTTTTCATTGCTCAATTATAACATATACTCTTACCAGTCTTACCAACTTATCAAAACAATGCTATTTACTGCTTTATATAAAGAAACACAATTAATATTGTGCAGACTTTAGTTCAGCCTTTCGGTCCGGCCCTCCATAATATTTTCTTGTTCTCATGTGGCCCCATGTAAAAAATAATTGCCCACCCCTGGTCTAGAGGAACTGCTCCCCCTTACCTCCAGACACTCATCACACCCTACACCCCAGCCAGACCCCCCGCTCAGCCTCCTCTGGCAAACTGACTGTCCCATCCCTCCGGGCTCCTTGCGGTCTCGCCTCTTTCCCTTCACTTGCAATCTTCCGCAACAGACTCAAAACCCCACTACCACTGAATTATGTAGGCTACATCTACTCAATTGTCATCACCACTGCCTACTTGTTCAATACTTCTTGTATCTCTGGATAAGAGCGTCTGCTAAATGCTTAAAATGTAAATGTAATGTAATTAACACAACTAACATATATATAACTATATAACAACACCTTCACTGTAATTTGTATTAAGTAGCTGGCTAGCTTACTTATCGGAACCCTAAATGCATAATCAAGGACCTAACGCCGCTGGATATGTTCGCTGATCTCGTATTCGTATTTTGCCACGTTGTCGAAAACGGTATGCATTAAAAAATCAAAGATAAAATTATACTCACCCCTAGTTTCCCGTTTTCTATGTAACTGTTAAAAGACTACAGTCTGAATTATACTTGATCCGGCATTCATTTTGTTTGTAGATATCCTCTCGTATCTCTTCCTCGATTAGTCAATACAATGTCAGGAGTAAACGAATGTGTTTTCATTAAACGGAAGGACCTTGTTCACTCACACGCCATCTTGTATTGACGTCACGTTTTTAGTGACGTTAAAGGCGAGGAATCGCTTCTGCGGGACAGACGCTCCTCAACCGGGAATACATGAAATGCAACAGGCAAGCAGATGTGTGTGTGTGTGTGTCACTGTAAACAACAGGGCATTAACAATGTTAATGTTCATAATTAATTCGTTATAGTTTATTCATATAAGAATTGTATGGTTCATAAGATGAACGTGTTGTGTCTGTACTTTAGTTCAGTACTTGTTCAGCTAGTATTTAGCATTTATAATAATATGCATCATTATGCCAGCCTAGCTTTGCACAGTTAGATAGCCTGCCGATGTTGTGAAGTGTTGGACGAACGAATGTGGAATGTTTTGCCGGGTGTGGTGAGCATGCGCAGAGGGTCGGCTGTAGAAAATAAAGTAACCCCGCATTCTAACAGGGGGCGATACTAGGCGAATAAATCTAGCGTGGGCGTTCCCCACGCTTGAATGGCTTCCTCAAAAATGCTTCCGACGTGCTTATAAAAATGTTGCATGGTAAACGAATAGTTCATCATAGATTTTGAGAATCTTTATTATAAATATTAGTTGGCTAGCAGTATTGTTTCCTTCAATCATGAACCGCAAACTCAAACTCAGAAGGCTTTTTACAATTGCGGCCATTTACTTGCGCTGGAAACGGCTCGCAATTTGTCTCCGGTACGTTTTTCCAAACGTACCCATGCGATAAAAAATTGCCTTTTAACCAACACAAACATTAAATAAGATGTATGTAGGCCATATAAGTTTAGCTAGCTATAAATATTTATGCTTTTAGGATTAAATAACGTATGGCGGTACTGCAAACCACTGTTATCAGTTTCTCCTCATTCATGTTGAAGTGTCGGAACTAGGAACCAAATTTCGGTGTTGTGTTGGTTCCGCGTGGAAGGTAAAAACAGCAACACATGAATTTGATTGGCTCTTACCGGGCGATTTCGCCCGAAAGTTCAGAATTTTCAACTTTTCTGTGTCGCCGCCACGCCCACAAATCGGCCAATCGGTCAAGCACCGGAAGTCGCTCACTCTCATAGAGAATCAATGCATTTCGGGCAGCTCATCGCCGAATCGCCCCCTGTTAGAATCAGGGGTTAGGTTGTGGGTTCAATTTACATTGGGATGAAATATACTGAAAAATGTCTGCGTTCATTATTGTAAGTTGCTTTGGATAAAAGCGTCTGATAATGGCCCTATGTTTTGTTACCTAAAGATAATAATGTACTTAGATCGCTTTCTATCAATCCAACCTCCCGTAAACTATGTCTCGCATTCAGTTTGTAGATTTAAACAGTAAAAGGACGTCTTCATTTGTGTGTGTGTTTTAATGTCAGTTTTGCTGGCAATAAAGGTCATCCTGTTGCTTCTCTGATAACATTGATCATAATCATTGAGGTGCAATTTATGAAACGACAACCTATAGAGTTGCTTAAAATGTAAATGTAAATGTAGAGTGGTAGAGAAACGATTTATGAATTCATAGGACAAAGACAACTGACCTGAATAAAGAGCGATTACACGACATTAAGATGATTAATAATTACACTCATTTCATGTTTTGCCAGTCGTTCATTATAATGCATCTCTAGGAAATTATGTATTACAGATTTGACTCCACTGCCAACCGTGATGAGGTAAGGTGGGACTCCTACGCTTTGTACTCGACCTTGCAGCCAATTATGAACCCATTCTGAAACATCTTTAATTCCTAATAATACAATTATTTTAACAATGAGCCTCATGTGGTACCTTTGTGGAACACTTTGTAGCCTCCTCAAAGAAGTCCAGGAGGTTTTTAGGCATGAAAAAATGTTTGCTATCTCTTAAATTACTATTATATTTCCGGAGTAATTCCAACCTGTCCCTCATAATACTGTAGGGCAGTTCACAGAACTATGCCCTGAAGTAACCCCAAAGAGTGTGAACTGTGTTTAGGTTGCCAGCAGGAAGCCAACAGGAGAGAAAAATGGTATTGCAGAGGGGAAACTTTAGGGCAGTTCACAGAACTATGCCATGAAGTGACCCCAAAGAGTGTGAACTGTGTTTGATATGTAAGAGTTATGCTAATAAAAACAAAGTTATCAAGTTAGAGTGTCCTTTAGACCTTTTATTTATTCAGAATAAATAAAAACGATTACCTGTATTTACAGTATGTAAACCTTAGTAATGTATATTAGAGCTGATTTCCTCTGTTCTGTTTATTACAGTATACAGTACACTACTGCATAAACATTTAACAATATACAAAAAAAATTATAAATGGTGCAAAGGTGACATTAAAACAATATCTAAAGACGGTTGACACAAACCCCACTACCAGTTCAGTATGCTTGAAATATCGGTAAGGGGCGGCTCCTCGCTTATCGACCAATTCGCTTAACGACCTAGTCGTAGGAACGTTCGTTCGTTAAGTGAGGAGTACCTGTACAGTTTTTTTTACAATTGCTATCAACCTTTTTTCAGTTCTGTAGTCACATTTCCAAAACTCTTAACACAGTTAGCACAACATCAGTTGTGGATTTTTACTGCCAAATTTACAAATGCTTTCACACCGTATGTCAGAACAGA
>JAINUG010000495.1:145000-236495 GCA_029706075.1 Aldrovandia affinis
TTAGTGTTCAGTGTTCCGCAAAATATAATTTATGATGGGTTTGATTATGTTCATAAATTGTTGATTGTATGAATTGTGTTGACAAATATAAAACATGCTTACCTTGTGTCACCAGCGAGCTGAGCCAGCAGCTGACTGGCCCTCACAATACTACCTGACTGTTTCATACGGTAATGCTTTTCCGCCGTCACTGTTGAATGAGTCAGGTAGTCGGCCACCAGAGACTTCTCCGCATCGCTCATGGACTTGGTGGCCGTCTCGAAGACCCGGCGTGCCAGCTGGCTGGTAACTGGCACGACCTTGTATCTAAAATGCAAATTTCAACAGTATATTAATATGACATTTATGAACACATCTCACCTGCAGACCTGAGAGAGCTGCTAATAGAAGTATATATCAGAGGGGAAATGAACCGTGAGGGTTAGCTTACTTTGCCTGCAGCCGGTTCAAATCATTTGAGGCATTGTAGATGGGCCTCCCCGTGGTGGATATAAAAAAGCGCTCCTCCTTCTCGGCCTCTCCCTCTGACTCCTCCTCTGCCTCGTCCCTCTTGCGCTTCTTGGACTGGGCCTTAATGACTTGTGGCCGCACATGCATGTAGTAAATTAAAAACCACTGTTGGCAGAGGAGAAAATAGGAATAAAGATGAATTTCAGCTTTTGAACTGTTTCTGACAGGAAACGGGTTCTGACATGAAATTTGAGGAACTCACCATCTCCTCCTCATCTGACAGGGCAAACACTGCCACTTGCTGTGCTGCAGTCTTGTGCTCCTTCACACCCACAATACAATGGCCGGACTGGACGGAGACTCTGGAGTCCCACTCCTTCACCTGCACACAACAAGGATATCCCATTAATTAATAAGGGTAACTGCGAAAATGGCAGGTGACATGTAATAACAATGAAGACAAAAATAATACAATAATACTCACGGTCATATGCTCCACCACCCCTGGTTGTTGGAGGTGTTTCAGTATAAGCACTGCCTCGAGATAGTACAGCACGAAGCCGCACTCTGTCAACTCGAGCACACTATCTTTAACGCAGGCCTTTTCCATCACTCCAAGGAAGTCCCTCCTGGCAGCCTTCAGCACAGCCAAGCAGTCGTGAGGAGTCAGCGGATCCTTTTCGATTAACCTGTCATGCCTATGAAAAAAAAAAATCATATTAATAAATCATAATATTACCAGCCACATTGCTAACATATCTGCAGTGTGATCCAGTTAAATGGGTACAAACAATTAAACTTACCTCTTCTGGGTTATCTCTTTACTGACTTGCTTGGAGAGGCATTTCTGCTGAACTCCAATATAATCTATGAAGTGCCTGCAGTCCCCATGGAGGGTGGCATCCTCATGTCGGAGGTTGGTGCTGTGGGTGTGGTACACCAGGAATCTGTCGGAGGAAGTACAAGCATTTGAGTATTTCATTCTTGTCTACACAAGCGCTGACATATGGAGACAAAAAAAAAAAAAACAATCACCAAATACTACCAACCTTTTCAGGCTTTTATGATAGTTCTGCACCGTTTGTTTCGACAGTTTTGCCTCAGTCAGTTGACGGAAGAAGAGCTTTGACTTCTCCCTGTCCCTGACGAATTCAAGTGATGGTTGCTGTGGGTCCATGAAATATAGAAAACGAGCCACGTTTTCCACCTGAAAAGGAAAAAAAGCATTTTACATTACCTTGTAATCATGACTATTTTGCAATGCTAAAACGTTTTGTTGTTGTTTTTACTAACCTACAGAATTACAGAATTTTTTTAATGGTAGTCTCACCTCCTGTTTATAATGCTCATTCTGGAGATCTTTCTCCAGGTGCGTGCCAAAGCCCTTCAGCACGGGATGGTCCAGAGAATGTTTTCTATATAGGCCCTTCTCTGCCATCAGCTTCCTGGTCATGGTTGACCACTTATTTTCTTGCTCACTGCAATGTGGAAAAGTGCATTGTTATAATAGTGCACATTTGTGACTCATGTGGCTCACAATCAAAAACAAACATCATCAGTGGAGTTGTAAAAGTGAGATTCTCACCATTGAAACATCTCGCCACTGCTGACGGAGGCGTGGTCAGACTGCTCACTCTCGCCAGTCTCAGGAGCTGCAGTCTCAGCTGGCTGTGGAGGAGTGCTGGATGAAGGCCTTCCAGTCACATTGGCATAAGGCAGCTGTGGGGGGAGATTTGTAACCACATTGTGGCGACGCTGCAGCTCCTCCACCATTCTTTGAATAAAAAAAACCAAATCAAAACAATTTAGATTCCTTGTTAACAAATTTCAGACAGAGTAACCAAGAGGTGATGTTTAAAAAATGACTGAAAAGCTCTTTCACCAACCTGCTAACTGGATTAGCATCACCCATGATGCTGCATATGAGGCCGTAACTCCAGACCATGCCAGTTTTCAGGTGCTCGCGGGTGTCCACCTTAGCCTTGTTCAGAGCTGCAGAAATGGCCTCCGGTGTCTCCCGCTTCATGCACACTCTGCGCAGATGTGCGGACAGGATGTCCTGGGGCTTGTGGCACACAGGGCACAGCATGATGTGCCTGTTGGGTTCACTGAAATAGAAAAACACATTTTTCACTGAACTAACTTCATATAAGAGAGAGAGCTCAACAAAAGGAGATATATAATGAGATGAGATTAAATGAAATTTCAAAGCAGCATGACAAAGGTCACAGGTTTAAAAAAGACAGAAAAAGAGTCAGACCTCAATACAAACAAACACAAAGAAAGAAGAAGCCAGGAAAAGAAAAGGAGATTCAGAGAACTGGGGAAAAAAGCAAAGATTGAGGAGTGTAGGCAAAAGTTATATTAACACACAAAACTTACGGTCTATTTAAAAAAAAAATTAAATTATATATTCTTTGCTAAATTACACACCTCTGTCATACAGTATAAAAATGATGACACACTATGTACAATATCTGTGCCATAATATATGCCAAATTATCTTCAGAAAAACAAAATTCATGCTTTGCATATGTGCCACTTCTCGGCCTGAGTAAAATAGCGTAGCGTATTCTTGGACTGAGTGAGAGGGTCTCTGCTATGATACTGTTACTGCTATTTAAATGAAGGTCTATTATTATTATTTTTTAAATTATATCTTTTAAATATAAAATAGTGTGATCAGAGGACCAGAGTATTTCAGAGGGACATGTAGAATCACACTTCTCCCTGTCCCCCCACCTCCAAATCACCCACCATCTCCACTGAATGAGTGCTAATGGAAGCCATTGAGAGTGAGTTATACTCCTTTAAATGTACTGATCTGATAACTATCCAGTTAAACTGTCCACATTTACATGAATTCAGGCTCAAATCTGCTCTCTCAAATCTGAATATGTGCTAATGAAACACATTCAGACTTAAATGAGTCATATTCATGAAACTTTTGACCACAGCTCCTGTAAAAGGCACATTATTTTGTGTAAGACTGGACAGCGACAGCAATGAGGAGAAGAAACATTGTCCATTTTACAATTGATTCTTACCCGTTCATTGATGAAGGTTTCAGGGGTCTTTCCAATTGGCTAATCATCTTTGTCTTCTGGGTCACAACATGCCCCTTCTGCCCTTGTGACCTCATCCTCACTGGGGAGAGTTCATGTCTTCTCCTTGGAAATCTTGTTCCCTGGTCTCTTTTGTTAGACAGGGAATGTGGAGGTGATGACACAGGAAATGAGATATTTGTGAATTCAAGTCGGCGAATCAGCACTCTCGGCTGATTTTGCAATGAGGATATAACAAGAGTGGACAGTTCCCCTTCCTGTTGCCCACATTCTGATTTCACTTCATTCTTCTCCTTTTTAGCAGTTTGGACCGTTTGATTGTTTAAATCGCTCTCCTGTTTAACCCTCTCTTTTTCTTCCTCCCTCCAAAGTCCCTCTTCATCTTTCACACCATCCTCACTCTCCATTTTCACACTGACACACTTTTCTTCCTCCTCCTTCACGTTGAACAGTATGTATTTTTCCTCCCTGCTTATCCCATATCCAGTCTTCCTCTCCTCTGTGTTTTCACTTCTGTTCAGACATGATCTCGGCTCCACCCCTGTATAATCGGTGCTGTCCACCACAGATTCTTCCTTCATGTCTTCATAACTACATGACAATTGTGGGCAGCTCCTCCCATTCCTGTTGCCTGCATTCTGATTATACTCCATTCTTCTCCCGTCAGTCGGCTTGCATCCGTCGCAGGTAGCAGTCTGAGGAGGCAGCACAAAAAAATTAAAAGGAACCTTAAATTAAAGCATTTGGGTTGTAGTACAAAGGTAGAATTACTTCAGAATATGTTTGCGATATATAATGCCTTGAGACATGTCTTTAAAGAAAAGAATGGCAAATGGTGTCAAAAAGCAGCGGTGTTCACAAACAGCCGCTTTGACTGACAACCATTGTTTTGTACTACACTTATAACATTTCATTTCAGAATACACAGTGAGCTAGCTAGCTAGCTGTACTGTAGCAAGCTTACTTGCGTGTTTTGTACAGACTTGTATTACGTGAACCACAAATTTACTTGGATTTTAGCAGGAAACTATGGCTGAAAACAAGATGAGTGAAAACGCTGTTCACTTTTCTCCATTCCCCAAATCGCTTATCAAAACCAACCGTTTATGTTAACTGGTTGAGTTACGCTACAGAAATCCATCAGAATTTAGAGTACCAAGTATTAGTATTAAGGTCCATGTACAAATATTTGTACTATCTAGGTTTAACTTAAAAGCGAAGAAATTGTCCTGTTATCATTTGTACCCTGGCCCAGGTGTAAATCTGTTAGGGAAACAAAATTTTCTAACCAATAATTTAGCACTTAAACTTGCAGATTAGCATTGCAAACCTATTTTGTCTCCATAAATTATAGAGGCCATAATGCATTCTATTCAGGGCATCATGCGAAGTATTTATAAGGGGCACCAAAAGTAAAGCGGTGGTCCAGCTTAGCTAGCTACTAGGTTAGGTATCCATAGTGAGCTGGCTACGAACACACCGTCATCTGATTTGAACATCAATAACGTGATAGAAATTAAGGAAATGTAATTAGGGCATACTCCAAATGCTGGCTTACTTGGTTATGGTATTAGGCTAATGTGAGCTATTAGCTGTCACAATTAGGATATAAGGGAGATAGACTGTCTTTTAGTAATACTGTTATGGGCTATGACATTCCGCTGTGGCTGTTCGGAAACCATTTTTCACTCCAAATATGCTTTAAAAGTAGGCATATCTAATTTTGGCAATCACACATAAATTTCTGCTAACTGTTACCCAATGTTATGGTACTATAGCCTACTTTTTCCATCGCATTTCCAAACACTTGGTGTGCATTAAGACTTCCCTAAATGTTTTAAGGTGAATTCTACTTGATCTTGCATCCATGGCCACATCCAAACATGAAACAGTTTAACCCATTCAGACCTAAAATGCCTGCTAAAAACGCCTATTAAAACCTAAGCAATTATTCTACACAACCTCTTAAAACCTGAGGGTTTTCTGGAAAAAATTTCAAAAAAAAAGCCGACACCAACGTGCACTTCATTTCCCCCACGTCTATTTCAGCGAATCACAGCGCATTTCATTAATCGCAAAATCGAAGCGACCTAAACGTCACTCCAGGTCTTAATGGGTTAAAGCAAGATATAAACAGATGGTTTTCCAGAATTACAGTGATGAAGATGGTCTTTGACGTCTTAATACTTGTTCACACGAGTAGTTAGCTGAGTGATAAGCAGGATTGGTCTTGGGGGTGGTGTCGCGTTCGGTGGTGGCTTGGCCATCCGGGACGGCTGACTTCACAGTTGCTGTGCAGCTGGCAGTCGGGGGTGGCGGAGCGGCCATGGCGGAGTGATGCCACAAATAGGATTATGAATATGGTGTGGCTGTGTGTTTGTGAGTAGGAGTGTATGCATGGGTATGTGTATGAATATGTATATAAGAGTGTATGGGCATGTATACATATAGGTATATATGTGTGTATGTATGTGTATGTGTAGGGTGTATAGTTATGAAAGTGCAAGGTTTGCAAGCTGAGGTATATAAATGGTATTACCAAAATCTCGTAATGAGTGCGAAGGAACCAAGTAAAAATTGTGACCTGTAAATATAGTTTGAAGAAAAGGGGTGGGATTGAACACGTTTTTTTACTTCTGTATAAATGTAAGTAACGTTAAGCTAGCTACCTTTTCTGTATTTAACACGTTAATAGCCTGGCTTTTGTACGTAAGTTACCTCAGTAATAGCCTGGCTTTTGTACAAAAGCCAGGCTATTAACGTGTTAAATACAGAAAAGGTAGCTAGCTTAACGTTACTTACATTTATACACAAAATTTGCGGCGGTAGACATTCCGGTCATTTCTGTCGCCGTCGCGGTATTTCTTTCTGTCGCCATTCTTTCCCTTCTCTCCTTCGGTATGACACGACCGCATTGCATTGTGGTAGACGGGATCAATTCTAGGGTAAAGTAGGGTACAGTCGATGTACACTACAAATCACGGTGAATTGTGGGTATTTTCTCGTTCCCTATTTAGTGTACGAAATTCACATTTTAGAATTCGTCGCACTCTACAAAATGGCGTCCACACAAAATAGTTTACTAAATAGGGAATAGGGAGTGGTTTCGGACACGGCCCTTGTATAGAACAACGCCATTATCTCGTCTACCTGAAATGGCCAGCCACGTTTAGCAAAACACGGAAGTCCGTTGCGCATAACCCCCATTGTTTCAAACAATGTAAAACACTAAACATGAGAAGAACACTTCCTACATGAAAATGGAAACATCTAACATATTTGTAGTCGCGCTTTTCCCGCTCATTTTGGTATAACAATGGCGCAGTCAAGCTTATTGCGGTGTTCCCATTCGAAGCTAAAGCAACCAGAGGATTTCACAACTTTCCTTAAGACAAGCAGCTAGGGAATACATGGATTCAGGCCCCAGTCTTACCAGCTGAGATTGCTAGCAAGCTAGTTAAGCAAAGGTTAGCTAGCTAAGCTAATATATGCAGCTTGTGCTGCTGTATTAGTAATCAATTTTGGGTTTTGCTATTGGCGTCCCGTTAACCCTGTAAACCGTAATATAATGATAGTTAGCTAGATGTAAGTCTGCAGACAGTCTAATTTATCCAACTAAATCATTGGGTTGCCAGTAAACTGAGCTAGCGAGCTTGCTTGCTGCTGTAGGGTAGTAGGCGCCGAACAGTAAACTAGCCTACATAGTTTGCTAGGTTTCTTTCCACTCTTAACTAATGTACAAATACAAAATGTTAGCCGAAGTTATAAAATAGTTGAGAAATTAATCGATTGCATAATGAAACCTCTAGCTAGATAGCATGCAGCAAACCTTAGCACAAAGAGCTAACTGATCACCTTACTCGCTGTTACGTCCCATAATTCACCCGCATTACAATAACCAGGGAACACACACTGGACACAACACATACAAATCCACCATGGTTATAGCCTACAACAAAGACTTAATTTTAATTCGTACTAGATAGCTGGCTAGCGAGTTAAGATTGCCTGTAAGAAACCTCAGTGCATAATCACAGACCTAACGCCGCTGGATATGTTCGCTGAATTTGGCAGACTCGTAATGTTACATTGGTAGTTTGATACGTTGTCGAACACTGCATTGCATAAAAGTCAAAGATAAAATTATACTCACCCCTGGTTTCCCGTTCAGTGTTTTATATGTGTCTAAATATTGTAAAGAGATTAGCCTGAAAAGTACTACGGCCTGAATTATACTCGATCCAGCGTTCACCGTCTCTGTTAAGTCTTGGGAGAAGGAGACACTGCTGTTAAAAGGTGAATCTCTGTACCGTTCAAAAACGCCGCTTACATCCCAATGATGCCCTCTCTCCTGCGATCAAGAACACATCTTCTTTGACAGGAAACCGGCTGTTTGTGCTTCACCATTACAGTCCGGAGTAGAACAATTTAAGGAACCGACATGTGGAAACGGTCCATGTACGTAAAGTTTACCATAGGTCTAAAAACGTAGATACCGCATTGGCTGCTGTTGTATGTTGCAGCGATAGGTCTGCACAGCCGCCATGTTGGCGTAAACAAACGCATGTGTATTGAGAGAAGTAGACTCAGCGGTATCTACGTTTTTAGACCTATGGTAAACTTTGCGTACATGGACCGTTTCCACATGTCGGTTCCTTAAATTGTTCTACTCCGGACTGTAATGGTGAACGGTGAACACTGTGGATGCAAGATCAAGTATAATTCAGGCCGTAGTACTTTAAAGTCTTTTCTGGCTAATTTCTTTACAATATTTAGACACATAGAAAACACTGACCAGGGGTGAGTATAATTTTATCTTTGACTTTTATGCAATGCAGTGTTCGACAACGTAACAAACTACCAATGTAACATTACGAGTTTGCCAAATCCAGCGAACATATCCAGCGGCGTTAGGTCTGTGATTATGCACTGAGGTTTCTTACAGACAATCTTAAATCGCTAGCCAGCTATCTAGTACGAATTAAAATTAAGTATTTGTTGTATAACCATATATTTGTTATTACTTTAGCCCATCAAGTAGCTAGTTCCCAAGCGATTTATACACCAACATATAGATGCATAGTAATGTAGGCCTACCTTTAATGCGCGTACAGCTTTGCGGTGTGGCCAGATATTGAACATGGCTAGGGAACGTTTAAAAAAAATCAAATTCCTGTCTTTGAATTCCGGTGGATTTGTATGTGTTGTGTCCAGTGTGTGTTCCCTGGATATCGTAATGCGGGTGAATTGTGGGACGTAACAGCGAGTAAGGTGGTCAGTTGGCTGTGTGCTAAGATTAGCTGCATGCTATCTAGCTAGAGGGTTCATTATGCAATCGATTAATTTCTCAACCATTTTATAACTTCGGCTAACATTTTGTATTTGTACATTAGTTAAGAGTGGAAAGAAAGCTAGCAAACTAAGTAGCCTACTGTTCGGCGCATACCACCCTACAGCAGCAAGCAAGCTAGCTAGCTCAGTTTACTGGCAAACCAATGATTTAGTTGGATAAATTAGACTCTGCAGACTTACGTCTAGCTAACTATCATTATATTACGGCTTACAGGGTTAACGGGACGCCAATGGCAAAACCCAAAATGGATTAAAAATACAGCAACACACGCTGCATATATTAGCTTAGCTAGCTAACTAGCTTGCTAGCAGTCTCAGTTGGTAAGACTGGGGCCTGAATCCATGTACTCCCTGTCTTACCCCGCATTCTAACAGGGGGCGATTCGGCGACGAGCTGCCGGAAATGCATTGATTCTCTATGAGAGTGAGCAACTTCCGGTGACTGACCGATTGTCTGATTTATGGGCGTGGCGGTGGCCCAGAAAAGTTGAAACTTCTGAACTTTCCCGGTAAGAGCCAATCAAATTAATGTCTTGCTCTTTTTACCTCCCACGCGGAAACCAACACAAAACCGAAATTTTGTTCCTAGTTCCGACACTTCAACATGGATGAGGAGAAACTTAACAGCGGTCTGCAGTACCCCCATACTTTATTTAATCCTAAAAGCATAAATATTTATAGCTAGCTAAACTTATATGGCCTACATACATCTTATTTAATGTTTGTGTTGGTTAAAAGGCTATTTTTTTATCGCATGGGTATGTTTGGAAAAACGTTTGGAAAACGTACCGGAGAGAAATTGCGAGCTATTTCCAGCGCAAGTAAATGGCCGTAATTGCAAAAAGCCTTCTGAGTTTGAGTTTGCGGTTCATAATTGAAGGAAACAATACTGCTAGCCAACTAATATTTATAATAAAGATTCTCAAAATCTATGATGAACTATTCGTTTACCATGCAAACATTTTGTAAACACGTCGGAAGCATTTTTGAGGAAGCCAGTCAAGCGTGGTGAACGCCCACTGGGCGATTTATTCGCCTAGTATCGCCCCCTGTTAGAATGTGGCGTCACCCCTCAAACTAACAGGGGGCGATTCGGCGACGAGCTGCCGGAAATGCATTGATTCTCTATGAGAGTGGGCGACTTCCGCCGCTTGACCGATTGGCCGATTTGTGGGCGTGGCGGCGACACAGAAAAGTTGAAAATTCTGAACTTTCGGGCGATATCGCCCGGTAAGAGCCAATCAAATTCATGTCTTGCTCTTTTTACCTTCCACGCGGAAACCAACACAACACCGAAATTTTGTTCCTAGTTCCGACACTTCAACATGAATGAGGAGAAACTGATAACAGCGGTCTGCAGTACCGCCATACGTTATTTAATCCTAAAAGCATAAATATTTATAGCTAGCTAAACTTATATGGCCTACATACATCTTATTTAATGTTTGTGTTGGTTAAAAGGCAATTTTTATCGCATGGGTACGTACCGGAGACAAATTGCGAACCGTGTCCAGCGCAAGTAAATGGCCGCAATTGTAAAAAGCCTTCTGAGTTTGAGTTTGCGGTTCATGATTGAAGGAAACAATACTGCTAGCCAACTAATATTTATAATAAAGATTCTCAAAATCTATGATGAACTATTCGTTTACCATGCAAAAATTTTGTAAGCACGTCGGAAGCATTTTTGAGGAAGCCAGTCAAGCGTGGTGAACGCCCACTGGGCGATTTATTCGCCTAGTATCGCCCCCTGTTAGAATGTGGCGTCACCCCTCAAACTAACGGGGCGATTCGGCGACGAGCTGCCGGAAATGCATTGATTCTCTATGAGAGTGGGCGACTTCCGCCGCTTGACCGATTGGCCGATTTGTGGGCGTGGCGGCGACACAGAAAAGTTGAAAATTCTGAACTTTCGGGCGATATCGCCCGGTAAGAGCCAATCAAATTCATGTCTTGCTCTTTTTACCTTCCACGCGGAAACCAACACAACACCGAAATTTTGTTCCTAGTTCCGACACTTCAACATGAATGAGGAGAAACTGATAACAGCGGTCTGCAGTACCGCCATATGTTATTTAATCCTAAAAGCATAAATATTTATAGCTAGCTAAACTTATATGGCCTACATACATCTTATTTAATGTTTGTGTTGGTTAAAAGGCAATTTTTATCGCATCGGTATATACCGGAGACAAATTGCGAACCGTTTCCAGCGCAAGTAAATGGCCGCAATTGTAAAAAGCCTTCTGAGTTTGAGTTTGCGGTTCATGATTGAAGGAAACAATACTGCTAGCCAACTAATATTTATAATAAAGATTCTCAAAATCTATGATGAACTATTCGTTTACCATGCAAACATTTTGTAAGCACGTCGGAAGCATTTTTGAGGAAGCCATTCAAGCGTGGGGAACGCCCACTGGGTGATTTATTCGCCTAGTATCGTCCCCTGTTAGAATGCGGGGTTAGCTTCGAATGGGAACACCGCAATAAGCTTTACTGCGCCATTGTTATACCAAAATGAGCGGGGAAAGCACGACTAATATGTTAGCATCTAACAGTTGGAGGCTCATTGAGATGTTTCCATTTTCATGTAGAAAGTGTTCTTCTCGTTGTGTTTTACGCTGTTTTAAATCATTCACATGGCGCGGCGGTGGCCGCTTTCAAGACACCGGATGATAATTGGTTGACTATCTATGGGGAGTTGTTTTTCATATTTTTCTTAGCTTCCTTCATGAATCATCTATACCACCACCTATTGTCCTGGAGTGTACCTACGCTGTATGTGTCCATGGATGCAAGATCAAGTAGAATTCACCTTAAAACAGCCACAGCGGAATGTCATAGCCCATAACAGTATTACTAAAAGACAGGCTATCTTCCTTATATCCTAATTGTGACAGCTAATAGCTCACATTAGCTTAATACCATAACCAAGTAAGCCAGCAGTTAGAGTATGCCCTAATTACATTTCCTTAATTTATATCACGTTATTGATGTTCAATTCAGATGACGGTGTGTTCGTAGCCAGCTCGCTATGGATACCTAACCTAGTAGCTAGCTAAGCTGGACCCCCGCTTTACTTTTGGTGCCCCTTATAAATACTCTGCATGATGCCCTGAATAGAATGCATTATGGCCTCTATAATTTATAGAGACAAAATAGGTTTGCAATGGTAATCTGCAAGTTTAAGTGCTAAGTTATTGGTTAGAAAATGTTGTTTCCCTAACAGATTTACACCTGGGCCAGGGTACAAATCATAACAGGACAATTTCTTAGCTTTTAAGCTAAACCTAGATAGTACAAATATTTGTACATGGACCTTAATACTAATACTTGGTACTCTAAATTCTGATAGATTTCTGTAGCGTAACTCAACCAGTTAACATAAACGGTTGGTTTTGACAAGCGATTTGGGGAATGGAGAAAAGTGACAGTGTTTTCACTCATCTTGTTTTCAGCCATAGTTTCCTGCTCAAATCCAATTAAATTTGTGGTTCACATAACACTGGTCTGTACAAAACACACGCAAGCAAGTTTGCTACAGTACAGCTAGCTAGCTAGCTCACTGTGTATTCTGAAATGAAATGTTATAAGTGTAGTACAAAACAATGGTTGTCAGTCAAAGCGGCTGTTTGTGAAGACCGCTGCTTTTTGACACCATTTGCCATTCTTTTCTTTAAAGACATGTCTCAAGGCATTATATATCGCAAACATATTCTGAAGTAATTCTACCTTTGTACTACAACCCAAATGCTTTAATTTAAGGTTCCTTTTAATTTTTTTGTGCTGCCTCCTCAGACTGCTACCTGTGAAGGATGCAAGCTGACTGACAGGGGAGAAGAATGGAGTATAATCAGAATGCAGGCAACAGGAATGGGAGGAGCTGCCCACAATTGCCATGTAGTTATGAAGACATGAAGGAAGAATCTGTGGTGGACAGCACCGATTATACAGGGGTGGAGCCGAGATCAAGTCTGAACAGAAGTGAAAACACAGAGGAGAGGAAGACTGGATATGGGATAAAGAGGGAGGAAAAAGACATACTGTTCAACATGAAGGAGGAGGAAGAAGAGAAGTGTGTCAGTGTGAAAATGGAGAGGGAGGATGGTGTGAAAGATGAAGAGGGACTTTGGAGGGAGCAAGGGAAAGAGAGGGTTAAACAGGAGAGCGATTTAAACAATCAAACGGTCCAAACTGCTAAAATGGAAAAGAATGGAGTAAAATCTGAATGTGGACAACGGGAAGGGGAACTGTCCACTCTTGTTATGTCCTTATTGCAAAATCAGCCGAGAGTGCTGATTCGCCGACTTGAATTCACAAATATCTCATTTCCTGTGTCATCACCTCCACATTCCCTGTCTAACAAAAGAGACCAGGGAACAAGATTTCCAAGGAGAAGACATGAGCTCTCCCCAATGAGGATGAGGTCACAAGGGCAGAAGGGGCATGTTGTGACCCAGAAGACGAAGATGATTAGCCAATTGGAAAGACCCCTGAAACCTTCATCAATGAACGGGTAAGAATCAATTGTAAAATGGACAATGTTTCTTCTCCTCATTGCTGTCCAGTCTTACACAAAATAATGTGCCTTTTACAGGAGCTGTGCTGAAGCCTCCTGTAGCTCTCCTGTCATCACCCCCAGGAACCAAAGCACAGGTTAAGCTCTCTGATAATCATTTTCTCTGGGTGCAGGCTGAGCCCTTTGGGTTAGACATCGCTAGTTCGAGTCAGAGCTATGTCAGCCAATAGAAAGGAGATGTAATCATTTAGCAAACAGAAGAAAGGGACGTCTAGCACAGAACTGGAGATGGTTAGCTTGTGACAATGCAGAACATTTAAGAGTTTGAGGAAAAGGACAACAAACAAGACAACAGTCCTTAAGCACCATTATTTGACATTTAAGGTTGTATGAAACCAATATTGAGATGATTTCTGCTTTATCACTGAGGTGCCTATTCGACTGATATGATATTGTCTGTAGAGGAGCCCTGAAATAGGGAGGAGATGGGCCTGGAGGGCCAGTGTATCACTTTTACTATAAATCCTCACTTTTCTTGTTTAGTCTTCAGCATTGTATCCATTTGTACTTTAGCTCAATTACAGTTGTGTTTATCAGCACCTGCTTACTTTTATATTTCCAAAAAGCTTAATATCTCCTTTATGCCTTCTCTCCCCTCAGGACACCTTGTTGAGGTGTCGTCTCAGGTCCTTGCCTGCTCTCAGTGCCCATTCGTTCACATGGAGGAAGTGAAACTTCACCGGCACATTGAGAAGGTTCACCCAGAGGAGTACAGCAGGAGTCTGAGGTCTGGAGGAAAGGGAGCAGAGAACCCACTGCCTCCCAGCAGCACATATCAGCGCCCCACACTGCCTAAGACTCTCCCCACCCCAACACAGTCACACACAGGCACTCCAGGGCCCCACGCATGCCCCCAGTGTGGGATGAGCTTCAGATCTGAACCCTTGCTGAAAAAACACCAGCGAGTCCATACAGGGGAGCGCCCATACCACTGCTCCCAATGTGGGAAGAGTTTCACTCAGTCAAGTTCACTGAAGCTACACCAGCGAATTCATACAGGGGAGCGCCCGCACCACTGCTCCCAGTGTGGGATGAGTTTCAGCACATTAAGTGATTTAAGAAAACACCAATGGATTCACACAGGGGAGCGCCCGTACCACTGCTGCCAGTGTGGGAAGAGTTTCATGACATTGCAGCATATGGAGAGACACCAGCAAGGCCATACAGGGGAGCGCCCATACCACTGCTCCCAGTGTGGGAAGAATTTCATGACATTGCAGTATATGAAGAGACACCAGCAAGTCCATACAGGGGAGCGCCCATACCCCTGCTCCCAATGTGGGAAGAGTTTCATGACATTGCAGCATATGAAGAGACACCAGCAAGTCCATACAGGGGAGCGCCCATACCACTGTGCACAGTGTGGGAAGAGTTTCAGTAAAGTTGGTAATCTGAAGAAACACCAACAAACTCATACAGGGGAGCGCCCACACCACTGCTCCCAGTGTGGGAAGAGTTTCAGCACATTAAGTGATTTAAGAAAACACCAACGGATTCACACAGGGGAGCGCCTGTACCACTGCTCCCAATGTGGGAAGAGTTTCACTCAGTCAAGTTCACTGAAGGTACACCAGCGAACTCATACAGGGGAGCGTCCGCACCACTGCTCCCAGTGTGGGAAGAGTTTCAGCACAAAAAGTGATTTAAGAAAACACCAACGGATTCACACAGGGGAGCGCCCGTACCACTGCTCCCAGTGTGGGAAGAGTTTCAGTGAAGTTGGTAATCTGAAGAAACACCAGCAAATTCATACAGCAGAGTGTCCATACCACTGCTCCCAGTGTGGGAAGAGTTTCATTACATTGCAGCATATGAAGACACACCAGCAAGTCCATACAGGGGAGCGCCCATACCACTGCTCCCAGTGTGGGAAGAGTTTCAGCACAAAAAGTGATTTAAGAAAACACCAACGGATTCACAAAGGGGAGCGCCCGTACCACTGCTCCCAATGTGAGAAGAGTTTCGTGAGATTGCAGCATATGAAGAGACACCAGCAAGGCCATACAGGGGAGCGCCAATACCACTGCTCCCAGTGTGGGAAGAGTTTCATGACATTGCAGCATATGAAGAGACACCAGCAAAGCCATACAGGGGAGCGCCCATACCACTGCTCCCAATGTGGGCTGAGTTTCATGACATTGCAGCATATGAAGAGACACCAGCAAGTCCATACAGGGGAGCGCCCATACCACTGCTCCCAGTGTGGGAAGAGTTTCAGCACATTAAGTGATTTAAGAAAACACCAACGGATTCACAAAGGGGAGCGCCCGTACCACTGCTCCCAGTGTGGGAAGAATTTCAGTCAAGTTGGTAATCTGAAGAAACACCAGCGGATTCACACAAGTGAGCACCCTAAAGCAGAATCAGGGGTGGGGTGATCCATGGGCTGTGTCTTCCAGCTTGTTGGCTCCAGTCCTTAGCCGCCTGGAACTGTGGCGTGCCCAGTCCGAGGCAGCACACCTGAAGCGGATCCGCTTGTTTACTCAGTATAAGAGCTCAACCCACCTGTGCTCACTTGACTGAAGTACCATTCAGGGAAAGGGGTGAATGTAGTGAGAATCAGAATAAAGTGCTCGAAGTTTGAGTTAGAGACCCCAGACTGTGCTGGAACTCTGGTGTATTTGGAAAGCTACTTGAATTGCAGTTTGGCTTGTTTGTTTGACCTGTTAACCAGTCTAGCTGGCCAGTGATGGAGAGCAGCAATAGGTGTTTGCTAATATGGTAAAACATCAGTGTTGCACCTGTATGTAAAAAAACAAATGAGTCCTTAAACATTTCACCAAAGGAAGAGGAGCAAGATAAATTGCTGGTTTGATGCACTCTCACATCTTCTATTTGAAAAACACGGGACTCGTTACTGATGGTGAATAGGTGTGTCAAATATGACACGCTTGTGAATATGAGCTTTTCAGCCACTCAGGCTGCCTTAGTTTCCTCATCTCTGACTATGTTCAAGGCTGTAAGACAAGATTAGGCAAGATTCCTGGAAGTATAATAGTATAGTATAATTACAATATATAAGAAGGGGGACTGTACTGACTCAGGGAACTACTGTCAGTTTAACCTGCATCTCATGTAAAAAACTGGGTAGTATGAGGGACAAGTTGTAATTATTCCTGAAATATAGTATTTTAACAGATCGCAAAATAAAATGTCATGCCTGAAAACCTTCTGGACTTCTTTGAGGAGTCTACAAAGTGTTGCCATTGTTAAAATAGGAATTTAGGATTCTACTGGTCTGGACCAGTAGAATCAGTAGGAATTACAGGAGATGTTTCAGAGTGGGTTCATAATTGGCTGCAAGGTCGAGTACAAACGAATAAGGTAATCCAAGATGACATTCAACATAGCTAAATGTGAAGTTATGCATGTGAGAAATGTGTGGCTCAGTAGGCAGAGCATGGCACTGATAACACTTAGGTTGTGGGTTTGATTCCCATTGGGACCACATATACTGAAAAATGTATGCATTCACTTCTGTGAGTCGCTTTGGATAAAAGCGTCTGCTAAATGGCATGTATTCTATTAGAAATAAAAAATATAAGGAGTAGTTTGTGGAAGGAAATGGGAACAAGAATATGTTCAAGAATTTGGAGCTGTAATTGATCAAAGTCTATACACATCTAAGCAGTGTGCTGTAGCAGTGCAAAAGGCCAACAGGATGCTGGAATATATATCCAAAAGTACTGAGTATGTGTCAAAGGAGCTTATATTAATGTTCTATAATGCCCTTGTCAGACCTCAGTTAGAGTACTGTGTGCAGTTCTGGGCACCACACTACAAGAAATATGCGCTTGAAAAAGTACAAAGAAGGGGAACTAAATTAGTACCTGATATGAAAGGTAAAAGTTATGAGGACTTGTCTCATACAGCACAGTACAATCTTTACCTTCAACCTTCTCAGACTTTACAAAATTCTACTAATAAAATGTCCATAGTTCATTGATGACTGCATCTTATTTTTTATAACACACATCATTGTTCTGATTATTCACTCATTCTTTCAATAAATCTTCTAAATGGTTGTAAATCATGAATTGTGATCACTGCTTTTACAGGAATAGTTCACGTAAATGGCATAATTCTGTATTAAAACTGGTAAGTAGTCTGGACCAGTAGTGTTGACACACTGCCCCATTGCTTCTGCTGTTTTGCTGTGACTAATGTTGGCTTCATAATGTAATTTGAGGATCCCACACTTTATGCCTTAGTAGGCCTATGTAGATCCTGAAATGTCATTGTGAAACTACCATTCGCTGCAGCAGAAGTTAAGGGGCAGTGTGCCAACGCTATTTGTGTTACTGTAATGTGAATGAAATTGATGCAGAAGCTGCTCGGGCTCCACTGGGGCAGGCCGCTGGGCAGCCAGCCTCTTCCGCGCTCCCTGACCCTGCTGCTCATTCCGCCCCGGGCACGGTGGTGGGACCTGAACACCATCGACATCGTCCTCTGGCTCTAGGACATTGCCAGCAGGCAGACAGACGTTGTGGAGGGCCGCGCAGGTGGTGACCCACGTCAGGGACGAAGGTGAGGTGTGGTCCCTGTTCATCTGGGCGTGCAGAGGATTATCTGAGGATTTTCTGAAGAAAATGAGAAAGGGAAAAAAATGCATTTGAGCACATGGTAAAGTGTTTGCATCATACACTGAGCTTATTTATTCTGGAAATTAGTTGCCTCAATGTAACACATGGGCTTTCTTTATGGCCCCTTTGTGTTACATGCATTTAGTAACCCATATTTCTATTGATTACAGGCAGGATAACTTTAAGAGCACAGTTTACTGCCTCATATTCAGTTCAAGAGGTAGCTATTACTTCAGCACAGTTTGATTACGCTCATTACTGGCTTTGTAAAACTATTGCAGGATTGCTATAAATGCATGAATGTGATAAACAATTTGTGGTACAATTCAAGTGTAGGTGGTAATTAGCTCCTGTTCCAGATGTGCAATTGTGTGGTTCAGACGTGCTGGCTTCCTCTTCATGCGGTTATTTTGGTGGTGACTCCAAACACGCATAGCTACGGGTACGGCAGCTTTCATTATGGGGAATAGGGCAATATGGATAAGAGAAACGTGAAAGAGAAACATTGATCAAGCTCTGGCAATCTCTATTGATGTTCTAGGGGCATGAATTATTATCCTACCTTAAATACCAAGGAAATCTAATTGGGAAGCTTAATTCATATATGACTCAATTAGAGGAATTGTTATGTTTTCCATATATTCAATGGGTAAATCTGTAATACATAATTGTCTATTTCCGTGGAGATACATTATAATGGACGACTGCCAAATTATTAAGTGTAATTATTAATCATCTTAATGTCCTCTAATCGCGCTTTATGCAGGTCAGGTGTCTTTATCTTATCACCAAAAACGTGGCGTCAATACAAGATGGCGTGTAAGTGAACAAGGACATTCCGTTTATTTATCTACAAACAAACAGAATGCACCCTCATTTTTTAAACATTGGCTGTGTCTCAAAGTGCATACTTGCGTTCTATCTAGTGCACATATCAAGAACAAGTAAATGGTCATATGATCAAGTGCATCCCAAACTCAAGAATGCTACTTGACAAGTACACAAATAATTGTCAAAGTACAAGTACGTTTCAAATGTAATGGATTTTAAGTGCTTTGCATTCTTGCACTCTCGGCAGAGCACTGTTTTGAGTAAACTTGGAAGTGCGCTCTTACAAGTACACGAGAACGCAGGACACAAGAATGCAATTTGAGACACAGACTTGGCGCGAGACGCATTCTGTAGTCTCACGCCTTACATACAGGCACGTGCACAGATAGGGCCCAAGGGGGGCTTGAGCCCCTGCCCTTTTGCCCTCAGAGTCAAAAAGTGCCCTTTTTTTTGGCTGGTGTACATTTTTTCTTTATTTGTTATTGAAATTCTATCAAATATAAGGAGGGAAATGTATAGTAGTATCCACGAAAAAATAGACCTTATCAATTTAAAAAGTACTCCTCTCTCCATTGGTTTTGTCTCAATAAATCAATCAACGTCGCATTGAAAAGCACCGCATCCCCAGCCCCAGCCCCAGTTCGGTTACGGTGACTGATATCACTCAGGTAGGCACTGTTTTAATTATGAAACCACGATTAAACAACACTTACTTACTTTTTGTTATATATCCTTACAAAAAAATATGAAGTAGGTCAGTAGGACTTGCCACCTTCACTCTGTAATTTCGTCATTACTATCCTCGGTACTTGCGAGCAAATAAGCTAGTCTAATTATCATTAAAACGACGTTATCTCCGTCATGCAGGACTTACAATTAATTTGCAATGCAATTAATTTCTGAAGCAGGTAGTTACGTTTTGCATAGTTTTGCTAGTTTTGTGTAGTCATTCCCTTTTCTTTATAGCCAGTTTTCTAAAAATGTGATGTTTAAAAGTGTATTGTTGTTTGGGCAGTGTGTTTCCCTGTTAAAATAAAAGTTTTTTGTTTGAATTCCATTAAATTTCATCCTTCCTAACTTTCTTTCAAAAAAAAATAACCACTGATCTAATGTGACTGAATTGGTCTAAACAACTGAACACTGACTGACTGCATTACTTACACTGACTGACTTGTATTACTACCTCAAATCTGTGGTTTCTTCATGGAATAATGTGTTTCAGTAGAGTGCCCTTATTTTTTATTTTATTTTATTTTTTTGGGCTTAAGCATGCAACAGCCCTGCTTACATACACTATATGGCCAAAGGTCAGTGGACACCTGACCATCACACCTATATGAGCTTGTTGGACATCCCATTGTAAAACCATGGGCATTAATATGGAGTTGGACCCCCCTTTGCGGCTTTGACAGCTGCCACTCTTCTGGGAAGGCTTTCCACAAGATTTTGGAGTGCGTCTGTCGGAATTTGTGCCCATTCAGCTAAAAGAGCATCTGTGAGGTCAGACACTGATGTTGGATGAGAAGGCCTGGCTCGCAATCAGCATTCTAATTCCTCCCAAAGGTGTTCAATGGGGTTGAGGTCAGGACTCAGGCCAATTGAGTTCCTCCACACCAAACTTGTCTAACCATGTCTTTATGGACCTCGCTTTGTGCACAGGGGCACAGTCATGCTGGAGGCAATTTTTACGCGCTATGCGCTTCAGCACTCGTCGGCCCCGCTCTGTGAGTTTGCGTGGTCTGTCCTGGTCCCTTGCTGGTGGAACGACCTTCCGCAATCGGTCAGGACCGCGGAGTCACTTGCGATCTTCCGCAAGAGACTCAAAACCCACCTCTTCAGTCTCCACTACCACTGAACTCTGTCCATCTAGCTAAATTGTCTTCACCACTGTTTACTTGTTCAACACTTTACTAAAAAAAAAAAACACTAACCTTTTCCTTACCGGTGTTACAGTTATGGTACGCAGATGCCTGCAATGATGTCTTGCTGTATTCCTGCACTGATCTCGTGCACTAACTATGATTGTTCCTACCATGTATTAATGCACATCTTGTAAGTCGCTCTGGATAAGAGCGTCTGCTAAATGCTTAAAATGTCAAATGTAAAAATGTATGTATGAGTGTGTGTGCGTGTGTACGTGTGTTTGTGTGTATGTGTTGAGACCCTGTTCTGGTTTGTTGATAAGTTCTATGATCTGGTATCTAATCCTAACGGTTCCAGTGCTGCCTATGGCAGGCAGCCCCACACGGTGGCCCAGGGAGGGAGGGGTTCAGTGGGATGAGCATGTCCGCAGGTCCAGGCAGTTTGGTCTCCATCCATCGGATACCCAAATGGAGCCATTTTGCTGCTCAGTCTGACACTACAGTGAGAGGTGCAGGCCGTCTGCCTTTATCTGTACCTGAAGAAGGCCCAGGCTGAGTAGAACTGGTCCAGCCCAAAGTAGAGTCATGTGATGTCAAACACTGGGAAGGAAAAGGTTAGTAATTTTGTTTGTTATTTTTTTAATTTTTTGTCCCCAGGGGTGTGGTGGGCAGACTCATGTGATGTCACACAGTGGGGGAGGGGTGTGGTGGACAGGCATGTGATGTAATTGGTAGAAACATGTTGGAATGTTTGCTGCAGGTGGCATTTAAATTTCCCCACAGGAGAATTTCCCCGAGCGGACATACGACCAGTCGGTATTGTACGCTGTACGAGAACTTTGGTCGTGCTAACGGCATCGCGGCGTCTCAGCGTCAAGCATCTCATCTCGCATCACCCTTTCTCAGTCTCAGTCTCGTTTCCGCAGTCGGTCAGTATTCCAAGACTACATATTTTGTCTATACATTTTCACTGATTGTATTTTTATGTTCTGTAATATGTAAGAGTTATGCAAATTAAAACAAAGTTATGAAGTTGGAGTTTCCTTTAGACCTTTTCTTTATTCAGAATAAATAAAAACGATTACCTGTATTTACAGTATGCAAACCTTAGTAATGTATATTAGAGCTGATTTCCTCTATTCTGTTTATTACAGTATACAGTACACTACTGTATAAACATTTAAAAATATACCAAAAATGTTATAAATGGTGCAAAGGTGACATTAAAACAATATCTAAAGACGGTTGACACAAACCCACTAACAGTTCAGTAGGCTATGCTTGAAATATCGGTAAGGGGCGGCTCCGCTTACATCTGGAGCGATTTGGGGAAGATGATGCGGAAAAACTATACAATTAACATGAAGAATTTACCCCAGATGCTGCCAGAGAGGTCTGCAACTCTCTAGAGGTGATGTGTGGGTACACCTTGGCACTACAGTGGTTTGGTTGGTTTCCTCTCTCTTTTAATCTGTGTTGCCCAACCCTTTTCCTAAGGATGTCTCATTTGATTGGTCTGCTTAATTGATTAATTAAGCACCCAAATCCATGGTGAGCCTGGTACCCTGAGATTCCAGACTTAAAACATTCGCTGTCTGTATACAGTCCTGCTACTAAAGACATTTTAAGTCGGATCGTAGTTTCGTGGCATCAGAACGTAAAGCATTCACTGCTGGCATACGATACAGCTACTAAAGACATTCTAAGTCCACTACTCTAGTGATGATGCAGGACTGACTACTCAGCGCAGCGGGACTGATGCCGTACCCCCACGCCAATCGCAGCATGTGAACTCGCTCCTGGCTTGTTACACCTTCCCTTACTAGCGCTAAAGAGAGAGGATATACATTGAAACTATGATTCGCACATTTATTTATTTCTTAGCAAAACACACATTACACAGTACATTCTGTGGCTACTATTATATCATCTTACGTCATTCTCATTGCAGCGGGAATATAGAGGCAGTTGGTGCCCTCGCGCAGAGGGCCGTTCGCCGGAGTCTCATTTCCACAGAAGGACGGACGGAGATTAAACGCACATTTGTAAATTGGCTATTTATAAGTAAATTATTGAAATGCCCAACTAGAAGGTTAACGTTAACTGAATGAGACCAAGGAGGTTTTCTGGTGCTCAGTTGCTGTTTCTTAAATTACTTACATTTAGGTAATTTAGTGCTAATTTAGCAAAGTTGTAGTAATTTATAACGTCGACGTTGTTCCATAGCTAGCCACCTAGTTAGCCTTAAGCAACTTAACGTTATAATAAGTAACGTTAGATAGTCTAGATGTATAAGTATCTGGTTCAATGGCGCGACTAATGCCACGATGTATACTTATATTTTATTTTTTAATGAAGAAAAACAGCCCGGATATTTTAGCATACGCCGTTATCCTGCTAGCTAATTTGCACATTTGTTTAACCGACAGTCAAAAGGGATTCAAATAGAAACCAGAATGAGTTCCTCTGAAGAGGTAAGCATTATTTTATCTTCACAGATTACTCTATCAGATCTTCGGCATTTGGATTAGTCCGATTAGTTTTGGCCTTGAAATCCTGTCTCAAAGCCATCAGTCGCAATTTCTTTAAACTTTTAAGTAAAATATTGATAAGCATAAAATATTCATGACATTCAGTCACCAGCCTTGATGTGCCCACATGTCTTGTAATTCAGATAAATGTTCATTCATTCAGCAAAAGTCTAAACCCGCTGTGGGAAGCACTTTATCGCGCAGCACGTTGCCTTCCCAAACGCTACCTGGGGTAGTAGCAGGTCACTCGATTTAAAAAAGTATTAATCCACACACTTAATCCATTTACTTGAGATAGTAAATTAAATTTGTTTTTGTCCAAAACAGTTGTATATGTACAATCGTTTTTTGTCCCATTGACAAGCGCTTTAAAATAATTGAGGATGGGACCGTTTGACAGACAATAGTGGCAGAAAATGTACGTTGGTAATGACACAGCATATGATGTATTAAAAAGTTGTGATGCTGCCAGCACAATATTGAAGCAATCTTCTTGGCTACAAGAACAACAGCGAAATTATACATTTTGAATGAAGTTTGCCTGTGTACCCTTGTTGTCTGGCGGACTGTTTTCGCCAGAACGACCCAAATCCTGCTGTTGCTAAGGAAACGGAAAACGTGATGACGTCATGCACCATAACATTTATTGATGTTAACAGTCGAGGGAAGCTTCTGTGCTTCTCGTTCTTAGCTATATGTTTCTCATCTTTGCTTTTGACCAAATTTTAGTAGTAACAACAAGAGAAGCTATAAAATATTTCAGAAATAATTGTGTTTACGTGACATTTATTAAGAAATTCTTAAACCGGAAGTTAGTTATTGTGCCAAGCAACATTTTCCAGCTTCATTGAGCTATGCGGTGTGAGAAATGCAAATACACCAAAGTTAATAATGCAAAACTATTTGTCACTGGTACTCTAGATTGAAATGAAACAAACTTCCAATAAACGGCATGCATCAAGGTGGAGTACTCACCTCACAAATTACAGTTGATTGCGATCTATGTAGTAAAAAATGGATGTTTGTAGAGGCTAGAAGAGGGGTGAGGGATCATTTTAAGGGTCACTAGAATCACTATCATTTTTCTGTGTTACCGTAACGGTGTTATAGTGTATAGTGCACCTGTGGTACGCCCCTGTTCCAGGAGAACCTGGAGAAACTCAGCGTGTACTTCTCTAAGACTGAGTGGACCAGCCTGCAGAAATGTGAGAAAGTGCGCTACAAGAACATCAAGAGGAACCATCTGGCCATGCTGGCCATAGGTACAGCTCTTTATGTTACACCGTGCAACAGCATTGCCAGGTTTGATGGACATTTAGAAGCCCAATCAGCCAAAAGTGCACATTATGAATATATACAGTGAAGGAAATAAGTATTTGATCCCTTGCTGATTTTGTAAGTTTGCCCACTGACAAAGTCTATAATTTTAATGGTAGGTTTATTTTAACAGTGAGAGACAGAATATCCAAAAAAATTCTCCAGAAAATCACATTATATAAAAGATATAAATTGATTTGCATTTGATTGTGTGAAATAAGTATTTGATCCCCTAGCAAAACATTACTTAATACTTGGTGGAGAAATCCTTGTTGGCAAGCACAGAGGTCAGACGTTTCTTGTAGTTGGTCACCAGGTTTGCGCACATCTCAGGAGGGATTTTGTTCCACTCCTCTTTGCAGATCTTCTCCAAATCCTTAAGGTTTCGAGGCTGTCGCTTGGCAACTCGAAGCTTCAGCTCTCTCCACAGATTTTCTATGGGATTAAGGTCCGGAGACTGGCTAGGCCACTCCATGACCTTAATGTGTTTCTTCTTGAGCCACTCCTTTGTTGCCTTGGCCGTATGTTTTGGGTCATTGTCGTGCTGGAAGACCCATCCACGACCCATTTTCAGTGTCCTGGCTGAGGGAAGGAGGTTGTCGCCCAAGATTTCATGGTACATGGCCCCGTCCATCCTCCCCTCGATGTGGTGAAGTCGTCCTGTACCCTTAGCAGAGAAACACCCCAAAGCATAATGTTTCCACCTCCATGCTTGATGGTGGGGATGGTGTCCTTGGGGTCATAGTGAGCATTTCTCTTCCTCCAAACACGGGGAGTCGATTTTGGTCTCATCTGACCACATCACGTTCTCCCAAGCCTTCTCTGAATCATTCAGGTGTTCATTGGCAAACTACAGACGGGTCTGTACATGTGCCTTCTTGAGCAGGGGGACCTTGCGGGCGCTGCAGGATTTTAATCCATTACGGCATAGTGTGTTACCAATGGTTTTCTTAGTGACTGTGGTCCCAGCTGCCTTGAGATCATTAACAAGCTCCTCCCGTGTAGTTCTGGGCTGATCCCTCACCTTTCTCATGATCATCGATACCCCACAAGGCGAGATCTTGCGTGGAGCCCCAGACCGAGGGCGATTGATGGTCATTTTGTGTTTCTTCCATTTTCGAATAATCGCACCAACAGTTGTCTCCTTCTCACCAAGCTGCTTGCCGATGGTCTTGTAGCCCATTCCAGCCTTATGCAGGTCTACAATCTTCTCCCTGACGTCCTTAGACAGCTCTTTGGTCTTGTCCATGGTGGAGAGGTTCTGTGGACAGGTGTCTTTTACACAGGTAACGAGTTGAGACAGGTGTCTTTTATACAGGTAACGAGTTGAGATTAGGAGTTAAGCAAAAGGACTAATCTAACCAGTCTGTGGGAGCCAGAATTCTTGCTGGTTGATAGGGGATCAAATACTTATTTCACACAATCAAATGCAAATCAATTTATATCTTTTATATAATGTGATTTTCTGGATTTTCAGTCTCTCACTGTTAAAATAAACCTACCATTAAAATTATAGACCGTTCATTTCTTTGTCAGTGGGCAAACTTACAAAATCTTTATTTGTATAGCACCTTTCATACAAAAGGATCAAATACTTATTTACACACCTTCACTATATATACATATATATTAATACATACATACATACATACATACATAGGCATAAGACAAAAGTAAAAAAAAAAAAGAATAATAAAAATAAAATCAAGAAAACACACATAACAATCATTAAGGTTTAGACAATAAAAGGCATTTATTTATTTGATGTTGTTTATTTATAGAGTTTAATACATTAATAGGGCTATTATTTATTATTTATAGAGAACAGTGCAGCAGGACAGGGAAGGAGTCAGACAGTTTCGCTGCCCGAAACACAGGCACAGCCACCAGCATCCTCTGCATTGGACAGCACACAGGTGGAGTCAGCTGCACTAGGGCTCATTTAGCACAGGTAGTTGAAAGCGTAAGTGTAGACACATGGGTGGAGAAACCGAGATGGCAGCTGTAACAGATTAGCTGGTAGGGCGTGGTCTGAGACTCCTACTTATGGACACGTGTAACAATTGCGGTTTAAGAACGGTGTCCTCTTTCTTTGCCCGATGTGTTCTCATCTTTTAAGGTTCTGCTTCACGCAGTCAAACTAAGAAACAACATGGTAGCCACTTGCAGTTCAGAAAGGTTAGTGTTGGAGGCGTCCTGGGGAGCACATCCATGGAAAGGACTGGTCCTTGGTCCAGTGAGGCCCAGAGTCGGGTGCAGGCTGGCTGGGAGTCCCAGAACTGACCCATGCTGCAGCAATGGGACACACCTACAGATGTGATTGGACATAAAAAAATGTACAGAAGAAATACATTTTCTATAAAACCATGAAATCACAGTTTCTATGTTACATCGTCTGTATCTTTATGCTTTCATGTAAAAGTAGAAATCCCCACAAACTAGCTAAAGCCTCTATAAACAGTTAAATGAGGCAAAGGAAGAATGGCAAAAGTGATAGAGAAAAACGATAGTTGATATTCCTGGCAAAATACTCTGGATGTATTGTTCAGATATTGTCAGTTATGGCTCCAGAGGATTTAAGGCTTTGGAAGATCACATCCGTAGCAAAAACACAACGACAAAATACAAATTTGCTGTACGAATTACACCGGATTTTTCACCGGTCACTGATGCTAATGTTACGCCATCTAACATTAGCTCAACAAGCAGCTACAGCTCGGCCAGCGATTGCAGTGGACGACCGCGTGAAAAGCCAAGAGGTAGGATAACAAATAGAATAAAGAATTGAAGGCTTGTGTTTACCCAGCTATAGCCACGTTTAATATTTAGCCTTTGTCAAAGTCACTTAAACGATACACGATTCAATTTTGTTGATAACATTTTAGCTGGCTAGCATTAGCGTGGTTTACTAGCAGTCAGTCATCATGAAACCTTATGCCATGTGCCTATCTCGCTAGCTATCATTGGGTCCATTCCAAAACCCGACCGGCACAATGCCGGTTTGTGCCGATCAGGCGTGGTGTCCATTCCATTGTTTATTATGTTGTCCTACCTTATTTTCATTTTTCTAGTACACCTTAGTACAACTTGTTCTTACCGAGCAGTATTACCACAGCTTTAAGCCACACTACCTGCCACTGTTTCATTATCAGCTGATAGATTCAGTGTCATACTTCCCGCCGGCACTCCATTTAAGCGATTTCCCCACCCTCGCCGCTAGCAACACGGGGCATGCCAGCTTAATTAAATGAGCAGAGTAATGGCACACAGAATGGGCCTATCTATTAAAGTAAGGTCAATTAATATAGTCAGTCTTATTAAAATAAATGAAGGAAGACTTTATTTTGATATAACCTATTTTTTATACTTCCAGGACCTGCTTCTTGGATTTATGAATTGATGTATTAATTCCCGTCTGTAAAACCCCACTGTAAACACTGTTCTGTCCTGGTCCTACTAGATCTCAGTGCAGCTTTCGACACGGTAGACCATGGAATCTTGTTAGACAGACTCAGGGAGTGGGTGGGCATCTCAGGGAGCGCCCTTAATTGGTTTGCCTCCTACCTTAAGGAGAGAAGCTTCTCTGTGGCTGTGGCTGTCGGCCCTTTTAAATCTGACCCCACACCCCTTTCGTGTGGCGTGCCACAGGGATCTGTGCTAGCGCCAATCCTTTTTGCTCTATACATGCTCCCCTTAGGCCTCCTCATCAGTAATTTCAAGGGTATCTCTTACCACTGCTACGCAGATGACATCCAATTGTATTTCTCTTTTAAGCCCGACAAAATGGAGAAACTCAGCATCTTACAGGAGTGTCTGTCCGCCATTGAGAACTGGATGGGCAGCAATTTTCTCCAACTCAATGCAGCTAAAACAGAAGTGTTGATTGTAGCTGATGAACACATTTCTACTAGAGTAGCTACGCACCTGGGGTCCCTTAAGGACAATGTGCACCCTCATCTAAGAAACCTGGGTGTTATATTTGATCAGTCTATGCACTTGGACAAGCATGTCAAATCCCTGACCCGTATTTGTTTCTTTCACCTCAGAAATATTGCTAAACTCCGGTCCATTGTTTCCCATGCTGAATTGGAAATGTCTGTACATGCATTTATCTCATCCAGACTCGACTACTGTAATTCATTATACACTTGTCTTAACAAATCATCTGTGGATAAACTTCAGTTGGTCCAAAATGCTGCTGCCAGGCTGCTCACCAGGTCAAAGAAATCATGCCACATCACCCCCATCCTAGCATCTCTGCATTGGCTCCCGGTGCAACTCAGGATCAAATTCAAAGTCCTGGTGTTCGCCAGAGCCCTCCATGGCCAAGCCCCCGTCTACATCACTGACCTTATCCACCCCTACTCATCCAGCCGGTCACTGAGGTCATCCGACCAGGAGCTCCTGGTCGTACCCAGGACCAGACTAAAAACGAAAGGGGACAGAGCTTTTGAGGTGACGGCCCGAGGCTCTGGAACGCCCTCCCCCCTGATCTGAGAGCCGCTCCCTCAGAACTCATTTTCAAATGCCAATTAAAGACTCACCTGTTTAGGCAGGCTTTTTAGTCATCCATAGCCACCCTATGTTCCTGTTTATGTTTTTATCTTATTTCTTAGATGATGTTTGATTGAATTTTGTATTGATGCATTCTATTTTTATTGATGTAAAGCACCCTGTGCACCCGTGCTGAGAAGGGCGCTATAGAAATAAAGTTTTACTTACTTACTTACTTACTTACTTATAAAACATTTCTGATTTTTTTCAGCCTGACCATTTTCATCACTGCTTTCATGTAAAATAAATCCCCACAAACTACAGTGTTAGTTCTTCATACTAAAATATACTGTTAAAATAAGCGAGGCTTAGGGGTGTGTGTGTGTGTGTGTGTGTGTGTGTGTGTGTGTGTGTGTGTGTGTGTGTGTGTGTGTGTGTGTGTGTGTGTGTGTGTGTGTGTGTGTGTGTGTTTGCATGCACGTGTATTTGTGTTAGTTTCAGCGCGCGCGTGTTCGTGTACATATTCACATTCCCCATTGTGCACACACTGTACATTGATTTTAGCATAACCGACTATTCTAGTCACAAGTATGTTTCAAGTAAAGACTAATTTAATTTGTTTTATTCTTCTTTGTGGAGGGCGTCGGTCTCGGCCACGTGGGAGTGGCATGGTTGCCTGTGTTGTTGCATGTGGTAGAGGCCTTTGGAGCAGTGAGACTTTCCGGGGGCAGGTTTGGCAATCTCACAGGGTGTGAGAGTGAACTGTCGCCCGGAAGAGAGCTCCAAAGGCCATAATTGGCCTTTAATTATTATTTAATTATTTAATTGGTGTCAATCAGTCCATTGATATGGAAGTCAATTGGCTGATTGGGTGTCTGTGTGAGAATGTGAGTTGAGTGATTGTGATTGGGTGATTGCATCACGAGTCCCACCTGAGCCAGGCAGAAACTAGGAGAACGAATTCCTGACTGTTAGTAGTTTTATATCACACATTTTTTAGTTTTTACGATATCCTGAACAAGGCTTTTCAAGTTTCCCACAATGCAACAGTATATATTCCAACAATCAACTCTGATATGTATACAAAATAAAGCGCCATAATATTTTGGAACGAGAGCTATTTGATCAAAAATAGCACCTAGTTGAAAATGAGTGGAAACAAACCCGCTTCAGCCAAATATGATTCTATCATATTTGAATTCTATTCATTTAGATTCTGTGAAAATACACAGCGGGCTGCACTTCCCCTTTTGTTCAGTAAGTGGACATGTGAACACCTTTAGATCTGTTTTTAGTGCACTATGAACTTCCCATCAAAATCAATACACTGTTCTCATCCACTTTGCAGGACAAATATGCGTTATTTTCTTTCCAGAACTTGCTCGAGAAAAATTAGATTGAGATTTGAGAAACACAATGAGATTTGTAAATCTTGCTTTGTCCCTATAAGGCATGCGCATGCAGGACACTTCAGAATTAAGAATTTTAAGAGATTTAAATCAGACTTTCCAAAGAAAAACTATGGCCATAAGACAACGTGCTCGCTTCAGTGGAAGTAAGTTGCAGTTGGTCGAAATAATTTCTGTAACGTTACGCACACAAAGTTTTATTGCACCAAAACAAAATTAGGTTCATTCATCACCCACTGCCAACTGCACAGGGTCGCTGTCCTGATATGAATAGCGACCTCAATTCAGATGTCGCTGTCCTGATATGAATAGCGACCTCAATTCTGGACAAGCGGATCAGGTGTGTAACGTGTTTACATTAAATAGCGGCTAATGTTGTGAAAAAAATACTGTAACTGGACAACGGCTGCTTATTTTGTTTTTGTTGATTCAATGTTGATCTCGACACCCCAATCAGCATGCCAAGTACAACAGAACAACGGCAGGCAAGAAGAAAACCCCTCCCAGCACCCCGACTCAATCTGTGGTCCGAATCTTTGAAAATGCAAAACATAAAAATAAAATAGCCCATGACAGTACCAAAAAAAACAGAATTACTGAAATTGGATGAGCAGCCATTTTGTTATATCTCTGTTTATTCTAATAATATGTTTAATCGTTAAAGACGTATAGGATACTGGACTGAGTAGAGGCCTTTAACGTTTGCTAACCCAGTCAGTTCGCCAACAAGCTAAAGTCTTTGGTATCATCAGGTAATGTTAGGTAGTGTGAACTAGTTGGGTAATTTAGTTTCTGGATAATGTCTAACTTTCATTGTGGATGGGCAAGATAACTTTGTTGCAAGTGGAAGAAAACAAGTCTAAAGTATAACTAGTTTGCTTGATTACTAAATAGCCTGTTAGAATATATTATTGTTAGCTATCTAACTTGTACTGGTCTACACAAAATTCATAATGTTAGCTAGCTATTACATAAAATCAAATCCAATTTATTTGTATCGCGTTTTTCACAAATGAATTGTCACAAAACGCTTAACAAAAGGGAACCCAGGCCTAGACCCCCCCAAAAGCAAGCCTAAGGCGACAGTGGCAAGGAAAAACTCCCTTGATAGGGAGAAACCTTGGGAGGAACCAGGCTAAAAGAGGGGGTAGCCTATCCTCTTCTGGCAGGCACAGGGTGTGTCCAAAAAAGACTGTATCATGATCAGTTGAAGGTGACTCAGGGCTGGATAACTTTGCGCCTCCTGAGTTAGGTAGTCAGTGGGGGGGGAGCTAAACCACATGAAGGGGGTCCAGATCCAGGGACTGGGGTAGGTGTGGGAGTAAGGGTTGATGGGGGCAGCTCCCACTTCTCGCAGGATCTAGGGCTTAGTGTTATCCTATGGTATTCATGTCGAGAATATAATTGTGTCTCATTTGTTAGCCATTTTGTGTTGTAGAGGACATTGGATTTCGTAGGCTAATAGAGCATGTAGTGCCATTGGCACCCTTGATAAAGATGAGCAAAAAAGGCTCAGAAAGAAATTATTTGTTGTTTATCAGTTTGGTCTTGCACTCAAAATATGAGAGAAATCGAACCTTTAATTATTCAAATCAAATTATTCAAAGAAAAAAAAACTTTGAATAAGATTGAACAAAATCTAAATATTCCCATTTATATACATATACAGTGAGCACCATAAGTCATTGGACAGTGACATTTTTTGTTATTTTGGTTCTGTACTTGGGATTGAAAGGATACAATGAGGTTGAAGTGCAGACAGTCAGCTTTAATTTGAGGGTATTTTCATCCATATCGGATGAACCGTTTAGAAATTATAGAACCTTTTGTACATAATCCCCCCATTTTCAGAACTATTGGGGCTCTTTTAGGTGCTTTATAGCAAACTTGAATCTTTCCTTTCGGTTCTCCAGGCTTATCAGTGGTTTGCATCTTGTAGTGCACCCTCTGTAGTCCTGCTGCTGTAGTCTTCTACGTATGGTAGACTTTGACACATCTACACCTGCATCCAGGAGAGTGTTTTTGATCTGTTGAGCCGTTGTCAGGGGGGTTTTCTTCACCAGAGAGAGTATTCTCCGGTCATCCACTACAGTGGTCTTCCTCGGTCTACCGGGTCTTTTGACATAATTGAGTTCACCAGTTGTTTTTTTCTTGTTAATGATGAACCAAACTGTTGACTTGGGCATGCCCAGGATTTTTGCAATGTTCCTGATTGATTGATTTTCATTTCTGAGCCTTATGACATCGACACTGCTGTCTTCCTTGTGTTGTCACACCCCAACAACAATCTCCAAAGGCAATTGCAAAGTCTATAATCAAGACTAGACATCAACAGCTCTCTTCTGCATTCACTAACGACACAAATGAATACACCTGCCTAACGAAACACATCTGTGAAGCCAATTCAACAAATACTTAAAATGGGGGGACCATGTACAAAAGGTGCTGTCATTTCTTAATGGTTCATCCGATATGGATGAAAATACCCTCAAATTAAAGCTAGCAGTCTGCATTGTCATTGTATCCTTTCAAACTTAAAGTGCTAGAGTACAGAACCAAAATAACAAAAAATATGTCACTGTCCAATGAATTATGGTGCTCACTGTATATATTAAATTTACATGTACACTTTTTATTTATTTATATAACTTCACCTGAGTCTTTAGGAACTCTTAAGTGGTCATCCATGACTTCTTGTTTCACTGGAGTATACATTTGAGGTGACACTCCCTTAGTCATCCATCAATATGGGGAAGATCAGACAGTACACAAATGAAATGAGACAAAAGGTTGTTTACCTTCATAAATCAGGCAATGACTATAAGAAAAATAGCTACATGCCTGAAAATACGCTTAAATTGAATACCTTTAAAACAACTTGAGCTGAGATTAACCTGCCTGGAAGAGGACGCAAGTACTGTATATTTTGCCCCCACGCACAGTGAGGAGGATGGTTCAAGAGGCAAAAATTTCTCCAAGGATCACAGTTGGAGAGTTGCAGAAGTTGGTTGCATCTTGGGGTCACCAAGTCTCTGAAACTACAATTATACGCCACCTCCATGCCAACAAGCTATTTGGAAGGCTTGCCAGAAGAAAGCCTCTGCTGTCATCAAACCACAAACGTAAGCGCTTGGAGTTTGCTAAACATCACTGAAATGTTGAGTGGAACCAGGTTCTATGGTCAAATGAGACAAAAATAGAGCTTTCTGGCAACAAACGGCATAAAAAGGGGTTGGTTTGGCATTAGTTTCAAGTTTCAAGGTTTTATTGTCAATCACATATTATACAAGTATAACACGGTGAGTGAAATTCTTGTGCCAGAAAACGCCCGACAGCAACAGCAGTACGACTATACATTATTAAACTATAAGTAGAACATAAATAAGATAGCTAAAAAACGGTGCAACATTTAAACTATAGTATACATTAAACATAAATAAAAAATTCAAGCTAAGAAACAGTGCAAAAATGTACCTATGTAAACCAGATTTAAACTGGGCAAGTGGGTGCCAATTATAATACTGAAATATTATTTAAAATACAAACATACGGGAAAGATACAAAACAGAATAGTGCAAGTAGGAATGAAAGTGCAAATTACAAAACAATTGCAATTGCAATTGAGTGTGTGCAGAGCACTAGGATCAGCTCCTATTCAGCAGCCTGATGGCCTGACTATGGAAGCTGTCCCTGAGTCTGTTTGTGCGGCACTTGATACTACGGTATCTTCTGCCTGACGGTAAAGTGGAGTACAGTTTGTGGCAGGGGTGGTTAATGTCTTTGATAATGCGTTTGGCCTTAGCCACGCACCGCCTGGTGTAGATGTCCTGGAGGAGGAAGCTCCCTCCGACGATGACCTGGGCCGCACGCACGACCCTCTGTAGCGCTCTGCGCTCAAGTACGGTGCAGTTCCCAAACCAGACGGTGATGCATCCTGAGAGAACACTCTTGATCGTACCAGTGTAGAATGTACGGAGGATGCGGCGGCACATGTTGAATTTCCTCAGACGTCTGAGGAAGTACAGGCGTTGTTGGGCCCTTTTCACCACGTGTGTGGTGTGTGTGGTCCATTTGAGGTCCTCGGAGATATGCACACCGAGGAACTTGAAGCTGCTGACCCTCTCTACTGCAACCCCGTCTATGGAGATGGGGGCGTGCTCTCCTCTCTGCCTCCTGTAGTCCACGATCAGCTCCTTGGTCTTCTGGGCGTTGAGGGCGAGGTTGTTCTCCTGGCACCACTGTGTCAGTGATCCAACCTCCTCTCTGTAGGCTGTCTTGTCGTCATCGGAGATCAGTCCCAACACCGTTGTGTCATCAGCAAACTTGATGATGACGTTGGAGCTATGCATGGCCATGCAATCGTGGGTGTACAGGGAGTAGAGGAGAGGGCTCAACACGCATCCCTGGGGGGCTCCTGTGTTGAGGGTCAGTGGCTCTGAGGTAGTGCTGCCCATCCTCACCACCTGGCGGCGGCCCGACAGGAAGTCCAGTATCCAGCTGCACATGGTGGAGTGCAGGCCTAGATCCCGGAGCTTGGTGTCGAGCTTGGCAGGAACTATTGTATTGAACGCTGAGCTATAGTCCACAAACAGCATTCGCACATAAGAGTTCCTCCTCTCCAGGTGAGAAAGGGCGGTGTGAAGTGCCACGGCAATTGTGTCGTCAGTGGATCTGTTCTGACGATATGCAAATTGCCATGGGTCCAGTGTGTCAGGCAACATGGTACAAATGAAGTCTTTAACCAACCTCTCGAAGCATTTACTGACAATCGAGGTGAGGGCTACGGGCCTCCAGTCGTTCAGACACGTTACCTTGGGGTGTTTGGGGACAGGCACAATGGTGGACATCTTGAAGTCCGCGGGAACAACAGCCTGGGACAGGGAGAGGTTGAAGATGTCTGCAAACACTCCTGCCAACTGGTCAGCGCATGCTCTGAGGACGCGCCCCGGGATGCCGTCGGGGCCTGCTGCCTTGCGGATGTTCACCCGCTTGAAGGCTCTGCGCACATCGGCCTCTGAGATGCTCAGCAGGCTGGTTTCCCCAGGCAGCGCTGACTCCGGTGGGCTGCCGTTCACATCGAACCGAGCAAAGAATGTGTTCAGTTCTGCAGGGAGGGAGGTAGAGGAGTTCTCTACACAGCTGGTTCTCCCTCTGAAGTCCGTGATTGTCTGTAGCCCCTTCCACATACCCCTCACGTCTTGATTATGAAATTTATCCTCCACTCTGCTCCTGTACTCTCGCTTGGCAGTGTTGATGGTCCTGCGGAGGTCATAGCGGGCTCTTCTATACTCCTCCATACTACCGCAGTTGAAGGCGGCGTCGCGCGTATGCAGTGCAGCGCAAACATCCCCGTTAATCCACGGTTTCTGATTTGGGTATATCCGAACCGATTTAGTAGGAACAACGTCATCCATGCACTTCTTGATAAACCCACCGACTGTGGACGCGTACTCACTGACGTTGTTGTCCGAGGTGTCCTTGAACATGGACCAGTCGGTGTGTTCAAAACAGTCCTGCAGCATGGATTCAGATTTTTCCGACCAGCGTTGAACCTCTCGCGCAGTTTATTGGTTGCTGCTTCAGTCTCTGCCTGTAAGCGGGGAGTAGCTGGATAGAGCGGTGATCTGATTTGCCAAACGGTGGGCGGAGGAGGGCCTTGTAGCCACCCCGGAAGGGGGTGTAGCAGTGATCCAGCGTCTTCTCACCACGGGTCTTGCCTGTTATGTGTTGGTAAAACTTCGGGAAAACTTTCTTCAAGTTCGCCTGTTGAAGTCCCCCGCCACAATAAAAGCAGCCTCCGGGTGAGCCGACTCCTGCACGCTAATTACCCCATAGAGTTCCTATAATGCAATGTCCGTGTTGGCTTGTGGGGGGACGTAAACAACAGTCAGGATAACCGCTGTAAACTCCCGAGGTAGCCAAAATGGTCGGCACATTAACATCAGATACTCCAGGTCCGGGGAACAGAACGACTTGAGAGTATGCACACTACTTGGGTTACACCAAGACCTGTTGATCATAATACATACTCCCCCTCCGCGATCCTTACCGGAGAGAGTCTTTGTTCTGTCCGCGCGGTGTACGGAAAAACCCGTGGGCTCAATGGCTGCGTCGGTAATCCCCTCCTTCATCCAGGTCTCCGTTAGGCAGATGATACAATTGTCCCTTGTTTCACGGTGAAATTGAATACGAGCCTGTAGCTCGCCTAGCTTATTGTCCAAAGACTGTACATTAGCCAGTAGAATGGAGGGTAATGGAGGAAAATTGGCTCTGCGTCTCAGCCTGACCAGCACGCCGGCTCGCTTCCCTCTCCTCCGGCGGCGTCGCTTGCGAGAGATCGCTCCCAAGATGGACGGGGTTAATCCAACAAGGACTCCTGAGTCCGAGTCGAAAGAGTTGAAAAACTCTGGTGTGCGGCGAGCGATTGCCGATCCAATCTCCAGAAGTGTGCATCTGTCGTAGGTGATAAGTAAGTAAGACTTTATTTATATAGCACCTTTCATACAAGAATTGCAGTTCAAAGTGCTTTACACAGAATGCATAATCAGAGAAGATTAAAATATATATAGTGCAAGATCAATTTAGTAGTGCAAGTCAGAGTTAATCAAAAGCTTTGGTAAAAAGATAGGTTTTAAGTTGTCTTTTGAAAATGTCTAGTGTGTTGGCTTCCCTGATATTTATGGGTAATGTGTTCCATAATTTTGGGGCGTAGTTGACAAAGGCCGCATCACCAACCTTCTTATGACAGTTTCTGGTGATCTCTAATAGACCTGCATCTGATGATCTCAGTGTTCTAGCTGGTGTGTAATTTGTAAGAGATTTAGCTATGTAGTTAGGTCCTTGTCCATTTAGAGCTTTGTAAGTGAGAAGGAGGACCTTAAAGTCTATTCTAAAGGTTACAGGAAGCCAGTGTAGAGCAGCTAGGACAGGACTAATGTGTTCTCTCCTTTTAGTTTTGGTTAATAATCTAGCTGCAGAGTTTTGAATGAGCTGGAGTCTTTCAATGGTTTTCTTGGGAAGACCAGTGAAGAGTGAGTTACAGTAGTCTAACCGGCTAGATATGAAAGCATGAATTAGCTTCTCAGCATCGTTTTGATTTATAAATGGTCGTTACCTTTGCTATATTTCTGAGGTGAAAAAATGATGTTTTAGTCACTTTATTTATATGGGAGTTGAAATTCAGTTCTGAGTCTAGGATGACACCAAGGATTGTGACCTCAGATTTGATCCAGGGGTTAATCCTCCCAAGTTTTTAATTAGCATTTCTCTTTTTGTTTTGGGGCCGATAAGTAGAATTTCAGTTTTATCCTCATTTAATCTCAGGAAGTTATTGCTCATCCATTTATTTATTGCTAATAGGCAGTTGGTAATGGAGTTTATAGCTGCCGTATCATTTGGTTCTGCGGATATATACAATTGTGTATCATCCGCATAGCTGTGGAAACCTACATTTTGTTCCCTGATGATGTCACCCAGTGGTAGCATGTAAAGGGAGAAAAGCAAAGGACCTAGGCAGCTCCCTTGTGCAACCCCATAGCAGTTGTCGTATTTCTCAGACATATAGCCTCCCAAGCTAATATAGAATTTCCTAAGGCTGCTAACTTTTTGAATAAAAATAAGTACTATAAAAAGAGTAAGAAACAAAAAACTGCGTGTTAGCTCGGGAGCTAGCGGCGAAGCAGCCATTTCTACGGCGCTCCGGAAGTTAGCCATTAAAAGAGATGGTCGTGCAGAAAATAACCTAATCCCCCACTGTGAAGTATGGTGGTGGATCTGTGATGTTGTGGGGCTGTTTTACTTCCAAAGGCCCTGGGAACCTTGTTAGGATACATGGCATCATGGACTCCATCAAGTACCAGGAGATTTTAGATCAAAATCTGTCTGCCTCTGTCAGCAGGCTCAAATTGGGTCGTAGTTGGATCTTCCAGCAGCACAATGATCCAAACCATACCTCCAAATCCACACAAAAATGGTTCACTGATCACAGAATCAAGCTTTGGCAATGGCTATCCCAGTCCTCTGATCTAAACCCCATTGCATTCCTGTGGGGTGAGCTGAAGAGGAGAGTCCACAAGCGAGGACCAATGACTCTGAAGGATCTGGAGAGATTCTGTATGGAGGAATGGTCTCAGGTCTCTTGCTATGTATTTTCCCTACCTCATCAAGTATTGTAGGAGAAGTCTCTGTGCTGTTATCTTGGCAAGGGCAGGGAGCACAAAGTACAAAATGCAGGGGTGCCAATAATTGTGACATGTTTTTGAGAAAAATGTTTATTTTTTTGATAAGGATACATTTTTTCTTTGAATAATTTGACTTTAAATTAAATGTTAGATTTCTCTCATATTTTTAGTGCGAGATCAAGCTGATGAACAACAGACATTTTTTCATAGCCTTTTGTTGCTCATCTTTACCAAGGATGCCAATAACATAAAATAACATTCACTACCCAGAATGCAGAGCAAAACAGCTAACATAAAAAAAAAAAAATGATGATGATCTCACAGAGTAATAGATCCCGCCCATTAAAGGCGAGTGCTTCTGTCCTGGGGGCCAGCAACAGGACTCTTGTCCAGGCAAGAGAGACAGTTATGGGTCACAGTCGATGCAGGGGCGACCCAAGGCGGGTCGGTGGACAGGTCATCTGGGTGGGCGTGGCACTTCAGTGTCGCCCTGGCGATGAGTGCGTCCAGTGGCCGGAGAGAGTGCGCCCAGGCGGGGAGGAAGTCCCAGCTACGCAGCCATCTGGGCAGGAGGCGGGGCCTGCGGGACTGCAGTGCGTTAACGGCGAGCACCAAGAACAGAACGGCGGCAGAAGGGACAGCCACGCCCACCGTCGCCTGCCAGCCCGCCACGGAGAGGCCGAACACCAGCGAGGGCAGCAGCAGGAAGCAGGCGATCAGGTAGAGCACGGCGAACCAGCGGCGCTTGGCCGTACGCGCGCCCAACGCCTTCGCCAGGCGGACCGGGAGCCGCATGGCGGGCACAGGATACCACAGCAGGATCCCCGCAACGTTGAAGAAAAAGTGGCACAGCGCCACCTGCAGGACGGGGGGGGGCAAACACAATACGCACTGAAAGTGGAACTAAACATCGATGTAAATATTTAAAAAAAACATAAAACAAGTGAACAGACTGTAAACTCAACCAGCTCTTTTAAAAGATGCTAAACCATCATCGTACCGATTACATTTTGTGAAACTGCCCTCGATTACACATTTAAAGTATATGACTGGCAGTCACAGAACTGATATTATTCTGCCTGTTGTAGTTCTAATTTATAGAGGCTGCATTTTAGCAGCACCTGCTGGACATATTGGTGCTGAATACATTTCACAACACGGACCATCACGCCATCCTAAATGTTTACACTTGCAAAAGCATCGTCTGTAAGTAATTTATGTTCATAACAGTTAACCTTACAGTATTACGGTAATATGGTTCAACTATAATGCATATTTAGAATCATCTATACATGTTAATGGATTTTTACGTATGTTTTGGTTCTCTAAGTAATTTACATGCCGTATACAGTCAGTAGCTATGTTGTTTGTATTACAGTCATGCTATTTAATAGCCTTCGCTATATTAAAATATTAGTAATTATTTTCTGTACTGTATCTTTTCTACAGTTTCACTCCATTTTTCATTGATTTCATGCCTGTGCAGCTTATTAAAGCACATGGAGTAAAAAAGATCCTGACTCCCTTGTCATCTTTGAATGGAGTTTGGATAGCTGTCGAATTGTGTTCAGACACACAAGGAGGACAGTATAACTATTATGCTCAAAGTTGAGTCCCCTCTTTTTTTAATACAGATATTAATTTACATGCCACAGTGAGTAAAACGAGACTGGGACACAAAGCTGTCTGTTGAGGGTTATTTAGATGATAGCGATATCCATTCTCCCAGTGCGCAATCAAACCAAGCAGCCATGCGTACATTCATTACCATTAGGCATAACAGATGCAGCATCCAAGGGTTTTAAATGAGGAGTTGCTTTGACAAGAGCTGGAAAAAAACCCTGTTTAACACGGCCGCTATGAATTTTCTGGGCTCTTTCCCTCTGGTGGTGAAATGTCACAAACGCCTCAGTGGGCTGCTCAGTGGGTGGGCGATTGTGTGGGAGTGGGTGAGAGTGGGTGGGCACTTGTGTGGGTGTGACTGAGAGTGGGTGGGCACTTGTGTGGGGTGAGTGGGTGGGTGGGCGATGAGTGGGTGAGTGGGTGGGGGAGTGGGTGAGTAGGTGAGTGGGTGTGAGTTGAAGAATTGTGTATGCTGTCTGTTGTGAATTACATTAACCTTGCCATTTTGACGAGGTCATCTGTATAGAGATGAGTGAGTTGATTAGACAGTAAGTTCCTGTCTTTGATTACCGATGCTTTGTCAGCAAACAGTGTCTCTTCTATTCAATGAGCTAATCAGACGCTATCACTTCCTGACTTCCTTGCTGGTGCTTTGTTAGCTCACAAAGACAGATCATCTGTCCCTATGCATATATTCAGGTGAGAGACTAATTCACTTTAGACTCTTTACCAATTCACTGTGGACCGCTGTGTGTAATAAACTTGCATTTCAAGTCAGACTGCTGAGTCTCCTGGTCGTCTCTTCGGAAGAAGCTAACAGAGTCAATGCATTGGTTAGTGAGCAGCTGACGCACCTGCAGTGCTGGAGCCAGCTTGTCTCCGGGGCTGGCCAGGGCGGCCAGGATGGCGGTGGTGGTGGTGCCAATGTTGGACCCCAGAGTGAGGGGGTAGGCCCGCTCAATGCTGATCACACCAATGCCTGAAAGCAGCCGTCACATAAAGGAAGTTTGGGGTCACCGTGGGGTTACCATACAGTATGGTAGTAACTGGATGAAGTACTGTAGCGTTGGCAGTCAGTAACCTACAAATATGGGAACTGGAGAAATGACCTTTGACCCTGATGATGGTCCTGAACCCTTCATTCTTCTTTCACAAGCTTTTTTGTTTGACACGAATAACGTATCAGAGTGATCTGCACTCAACACACTGATGAGGTTCAAAGGTTTTCAGCGTATCACCTTCCTCAGTGAAGTGGTGTTGTATGCTGTTTTGTATATGGTGCTGTTATATGGTTATATGGTTATGTTAAAATAGAATGTTGAGTGTGGATTATTTCTGAATTTACTTGTTTTAAATTAGCCCACAGACACCGCAACCCAGGGCAAGATATTAACTCAGCCGCCCGGCCCCCATCCCATAACACAGATCTGAACTGGCCGTGACCTCACTGTGAGTTGAGGAATTCTTCCCTCTCACGCACGCTGGTCTAGTCCATGAGTTAAATAATGGCCCAAAAAGGCACGTAGTACAGTCACAGTTAAAGTCCCTTCCTTTCTCCTTTCTCCAAGTAGCTCATTCTCCGCTCTCTCAGCTCCCAATGCAAGCGAGGGGAACGAGTGTCTGGATTACTCTGGCGCTGACTGCTCTGTCTGGTGAACTGAAAGTTTATCAGTAGCTTGCCTGGGGGGCATAGAGTGACTCACCTATCAGAGGAGTCATGGCAGAGGTGAAGACAGAGCTGCTCTGGACCACAAAGGTCATCCCAGCCCCCACCACGATGGCCAAGTACCCTGCCAGCCAGCCGAAAGGGTACGAGAAGTCTGGGGGGGGGGGGTCATAAAGAGCTGTATTTGACTTCTATTAATGAACTATATCTTCATTGCACATTTACCAATCACCCTTTTCAGGGATGGTGTCATGCGATCTTGCAACTGTGCCTCCAGTTTAACACTTTTCCCTTGGGGTTAATTTTCAAATACTTACTGACTTTTTATTTATGTCACGCTTCATTTAAAATTCCAATTAGATTTACTGCATTGACTGCTCACTGTAAGGTTAACTGAGAACAAACCCCAGGTGGACACAATCTCAGTGCTGATACGGTGAAATACAATTACAGAGCCTTACATTGTATTGCCCTTGATTCAATAATACATCAATTTTTCAAGAAATGTCTGAGGTAAAATATTACACTGAAACCATTAACCATTAACCATTCAGGCCCTCATTTCTGCCAGCAGCTTTCAGACAGCTTAACAGGGAATGAGGATGTTTCATTTCTTTGATTGCATAATTAGAACCAGTTAATTGCATTGGCACCCAGAGGGATGGGACAGTCAGTTTGCCAGAGGAAGCAGAGCGGAGGGGTCTGGCTGGGGTGTAGGGTGTGATGGGTGTCTGGAGATGAGGGGGAGCAGTTCCTCTAGCCGCTTGATAAGCCAGCACCAGTGATTTGAATGTGATGCGTGCTGCAAGGGGGAGCCAGTGCAGAGAGGAGAGTAGAGGGGTGACGTGCATGAACTTGGGTTGATTGAACACCAGACCTAAAATAGGCGCAAGAAAAATAGCGACCGTCATTGCGCTGCAGGTATCTTAGTGAATCTGGCCACTGAGTTTCTCCGCTGACCAGCACACCTGTGTTGATGACCCTCTGGATGACCGTGGTCACCTGACCCTGGAGCAGGAAGCTGAGAAGCTTGACCAGCAGCACCAGGCAGGAACAGAGCACCAGCAAGGAGATGGCCAGCAGGAGGAGCCCTATCGCCAGGTCCGACATCGAGGAGTCCACGAACAAGTGCCTGCCTGGGGGCGGAAGTGTAGTATAATGGTTAGAGAACTGGGCTTGTAACTCAGAGGTTACTGGTTCGATTCCTAGGTGGGGGCACTGCCGTTGTACCCTTGAGCTAAAGGTACTTAACCTGAATTGCTTCAGTAAAATATCCAGCTGTATAAATGGATTGCATGCAAAGAAATGTGAAACTGTAAGTCGCTCTGGATAAGAGCATCTGATAAATGCCTAAAATGTAAATGGAATGGAATGGAACCATGGCTGGTTGGAGGTTAGAGAGTGGCAGACATGCAACCAGTAAGCTGAAGGCTCTACTTCTTAGGGCCGACACCGTCCACTGTACCTTCTGCAAGGTGTCACACCTAAGGCAGTGTTTCTCAATCCATTCCTACAGGGCACACTGCCCTGGTCATTTTAATTCCAACCTCCGCTCCCGACCTATCATCTGCATCGCTCGTCTGTTAATGATCACTTGAGCACGATTAAGTGGTGGTTGGAATGAAAACATGCAGCGCAGTGTGCCCTGTAGGAATGGATTGAGAAACACTGATCTAAGGTGCCACTATAAACATCTAGATCTACAGAGGATGATACCGAATACTGTTTAATTTACAATGCGCCATATTAGCTTTCCTAAGGAACTCATTTTCAATAGTGTTTCCAGGCTAGCGGCGGGAGTGGATTGGACCAACTGTACATTTTTGGATGTTGACTTGCAGAGTGGTGTTCTGCACGGTCCAAATGCTGTCCCCGTCCTGCCAGCAGGGGTGTGCAGGGGTGCAGTTTTGAGGACCATCGATAGACACATTCACCGAGGACTGAAGAGGAAGGAGAAAACCGTAACCATGTCTATAAGCATATCCATATCACCGCTGATATCTAATATAACGACTAACACAGTAATCAGATAAATTAATCAACCAATACTTTCGTTGAATGTTAAGGCAAGGCATGTTAAATTAATCAGCATGGGATCATGATACAGTTATCACCAGCCCAAGCAGCATTAACCTACAACAAGAGGAGTACAGACCTCTTAATGGGAATTATATACTAATCTTGGCTTTTAAGTTGGATGCAGTAGACAACATGACACTGTTTGCTTTGCACAGCTTTTCAGATACGGATAGTATGACATTGTTTGAGCTATTATCTTCAAGCTAAGTATTTCCTCACCATTTCTAACAGGTTAACCAAACAACTTTTCTGTTGTCACAGTTTAAAGTTTTTTTATGAAAACCTTGTGTGTTCTGAGAAACAAAACGTCTCTGATTCCATATTAGTAACACTGTAATGCTGGACCTCACCAGAGTGAGTAACGCTGAAAAACAACAATATACAATCGACATGACGATTAATTCAACTAAATGGAAACTATTTTTGTATTGACTGACAGCCGTATCTATGTGCATCATAATCATAACCATATGTGCGGGTGCACACACACATTACCATTACCAGACCAGTCCTGCACCACACTTTTACCAGACTCCGGTTCCGCATACTCTCATCACCCGAGGCGATGGCCGTGATGACAGACTTGTCCAGCTAGGAAAAAGAGCGGGACGGGGAACAGAAAATGACCTCTGAACTGTGAAACCGAGCCCCCGATCCAGAACACGGGGTCATGGAGAGCAGGAATGCCAACTCGTCAATATAGTTTGGAGTGAGATTTTGTTCGGGGGATTTTGTTTTCTTTCCCCCTCCATTGCTCTCTCACTAAACCACATAAGCAGCTTTATTAATTTTTTTAAATTTAATCTTTTTTGAGGTATAGAGACGTTGACTGAGCATTTCTCAAACAACTAAATTGAAGTCACCATGGCAATGAACGAATCGCGCTCCCAGGGTTGACTACTATACAATGGTGCGTGCGGGAGCAGCAGGACATATGATTATTCGAAATTTAGGGCGGACAGAACAGAAACTTGGATTTGGGGTATCACAGCATGAGAAATAGGAGGTGTGGCATGGTCATGTGTGAGCAGGGTGCGTGTGTCTCACGCTCAGTGCGTTAGAGTTGGTGCTCTGATGGAGAGACATAAAGAACCAACATAAATCATAATGGAACAAGGCCAAATAAACCAATCCAGCTATCTTAATGGTTATTGTGTTTAGGTGCTTGGGCATTTAGTTTTTCAAAAGAAGGAGTTAAAAAAATGACACTACCACAATATTTTCATTAATTATATTTTTTCCCTGGTGCTGATCCAGTGGGAAATACTGTGAGATGATAAATATAGACTGCACTCAAGTCCTTTTTAATCTTTGTTTTGTGTTTGCTAACACCTGCTGGCGGTGTGAAATGTGGGCGCTGAAACGTCGGGACAAAATAAACATCAATAAAAAGGGCGATGAAGGGCCTCCCACGTTTCAATGTCCGACGCTGGCCACAGCGACCGGGGTTCGATTCCCGGTCGTGCCCAGGTCGGCTCTGGCCGGGAGTGCCATCAGGGCGGCAATTGGCTGTCCGCCCCAGGGAGGGGGGAGGGAAGCAGTTCCAGTTCGTTGCGCACAGGAGTGGTTCTGGGGCGCCGTCTCGGAGGAGGCATTGTTTCGCCTTTGTCACTGCCGGTCACAGGACTACGGCAGCGAACTACGAGGGAGCAGATTGAACTAAGCACAGCGGGAGTAATTGGTTACCAAATTGGGAGAAAAATGGGGTAAAATCGAAAAAAAATAAAAAGAGGGCGATGAAGCTCAAGTGTGGTCTACGTTTACTGTTTTGATTTTTTTTTTCTCTCTCAAGATCTCAACTTCTAAGCTGCTGCTTAATTCAGAATTTAATCGCTATCCTAAACAAATATTATGCAGCTGAAGAAGAGCCGTGACAGGGGACTTGCAGCTGAAGAGAAGCAAGAGGACACTTGTTGCTGACAGTGGCGGCCCCAGACCACTTTAACGGGTGTGCAGTGTAGTGTAATGGTTAGGGAGCTGGGCTAGTAGGTTCAATTCCCAGGTGGGGCAAGGTCCCAGAAGCCTGGGAGATGTTTCTCTGCGTGCCTGGATGATGAGTCCGGTGAAGGGGTCGGTGATGACCTTCAGCAGCTCTGGGGCGTCCTCTCCACCCTGGATGTGGAAGCCCGTCACCACGGCGCGGGTCAGGTGGTCCAGCAGGCCCGTAGCAACCTCCAGAGGCAGCAGCACCAGCACTGACAGCCAGTTGAAGCAGTCGTGAACCGTGGCTCCTGCGAAGGCCCTGCGTGATGCCAATGTGTTTACGCCATGAGGCTGGTCACGATACATCACAATGCCACGTAGCCTGATTTGATGACCACATCCTGTTCTGCTGTTCTTTAAGGCTGGCAGTTCTCCATCTGCTCTCTGCTATCTCGATTATGTATTCTTATGCTCTTCTTGTGTTCTTATGTAATCCAGAAATGAACAGATAATTTCATTATCTCAAGCAAAGCACAGGAACTAAATAAAACACTGGACAAAAAATCGTAATAAGAAAGATTAAAAATAAGAACTTGGAATGGCAGGGGAAAACCACAAAGGAACACTAACACAAGGACGCAAACCTTTCAAGCCTCAGCACAGAGAAACAAAACACAGGCAAGTTAAATAGACCATGAAACGAGACACAGGAGGAATCACTCAAGACAATAAGGGAAACCCAATTAAACAATTAGACACACAATCAGGGAACACAAGGTCTGGGCACTACACTATAAGATAAATATAAGCTGTCAAAAAAAGTACAGAGAACTCACATCATTAACACTTCTTACCCCACCCCGGATTTGAACCTGCAGCCTTCTGGTTACAACAGCCATGCCACATTTTTACCTCTGATTGTGGTCAGACAGAAAATCACAACCGTTACCATGTGATCACACGTACCGTCTAAACTCGTCTCTCTGTCCCGACTGCATCAGAGCCACAATGGTGCTGGTGACGGACGTGCCAATGTTCGAGCCCATAATGATTGGGATAGCAGAGCTCACGTCCAGCACTGTGGATGATATCAGGCCAGGAGAGGTTACCACCAGGCCCAGATTTAATTTTACAGGGTTGTGATAAGTCCCCCAAAAGGAGTCCCCCTCCATGACTCACACCCAGAAGAGACTCTTCCCCCCCCCTGTGACTCACACCCAGATGAGACCCCCCCGTGACTCACACCCAGAGAGGACCCCCTCCTCCCCCGTGACTCACAGCCATTGGAGATCCCCCTGTGACTCACACCCAGAGGAGAGACTCACAGCCAGAGGAGACCCCCCTGTGACTCACACCCAGATGAGACCCCCCGTGACTCACAGCCATTGGAGATCCCCCCCTGTGACTCACACCCAGAGGAGACGACCCCCCCCCCCCTGTGACTCACACCCAGAGGAGACGACCCCACCCTGTGACTCACACCCAGAGGAGACCCCCCGTGACTCACAGCCAGAGGAGATCCCCCTGTGACTCACACCCAGAGGAGACCCCACCCCCTGTGACTCACACCCAGAGGAGACTGTGACTCACACCCAGATGAGACCCCCCCCATGACTCACAGCCAGATGAGATCCCCCCGTGACTCACAGCCATTGGAGATCCCCCCCTGTGACTCACACCCAGAGGACACCAGACTGACGATGATGGAGGTTGAGGTGCTGGAGCTTTGGACCAGGACAGTCACTAGGATTCCAACAACCAGCCCCGCCACTGGTTTGGACAGGATGGCATTGTTCTGGAAGATGTCCCCCGCTACCTTACCTGTCCACAGGTAGAGTGTGACACAAGTGAATTTCTGGAGCTTTTCTAACATCTTGGGTTTAAGTCATATGCTATATACACATTATATCACTAAACAACACGTGAACTGGAATAGCTGTTCCTATTCTTGTGGAAAAGCTGTACATGTTGCAATAGATCAGTGGTCTAGCGGTCAAACTTTGACATTTAATCCCAAATACAGTGTCCCCCAAATCCGTGCGCACAGAGCTTTCTCTGTTACTTTGCTCACGTCGCAAAATAATATATATATTTTTAAATAATCTACTCCTGCTGTAACTGCTTTTGTGTGACAATCTTGACCTTTCCCAGATGGGACGGCCCTTTAAGCTAACCTACAACGTTAACATGGTTCATATTAGGAGTGTGAGGTATACCGTGATATTAAAATAAGAAGTAGTACTATCATAAACTTAACGTGATACTGTTATAGTAAAACACGTGTCAGAAGCTATTTTCATGCGGGAAAAAATATTTCTACCCTACTAAAATGTCTAAATAACCCATTGTGACACACTCGAGGGTGGATAGAGTGTTCACTTGACTGAAAATTATAAAGTCACTGTCCACAACCAAATAAATGTAATTCAACAATTTTTTCTCTCTCTCTCTCTCTCTCTCTCTCTCTCTCTCTCTCTCTCTCTCTCTCTCTCTCTCTCTCTCTCTCTCTCTCTCTCTCTCTCTCTCAATCTGCAAAGAGCCATACAATAAACAGATTGAGTTGTAAACTTTGAGTGATTTTTTTTTTTGCTTAAAAACTGACACCGCGATATACCGATACCAGTTACGATTATCATACAGTGAAAACTTCATACCGTCACAGCCCTAGTTTAAATATCAAAGAATTTAATGTCTTTGAATTAAATTATTTTAATTCCAATTTGATTTCAATTATTTATCACGGTCATGGATAGAAACATTTTATTTGCAAAAGATTGTCATGCGATAGACTGTGGAATACACTGTACGGTTACAATTAAGATAAGTTCATTATCAGCTAAAAGTAGTACAGCTGCTTAAACCTGATAATTGACATATTGCAAAGTGCCTGATGAAATAAGGTAGGCTGCTATTTAAGCTTTGAGGAATTTGTGCTGCAGACCACTGTCCTACTAGGATCACTGAAGTTTTTGTGCTGTTATTTTATAACTAAACACTACTGCAGTACAGTTAAAGAAACCCGTGATATATAACACATTTATCCTCTCAACTGTGTAATTTATTGACAGGGCCAAATATCAAGGTAGGTAATGTTAAACAGAACAAAATAAAACATTGCATTCGGAAGGAGCAGCAGTGTGTAGGCATACATATTTATCTCCACATTGTATATAATCTGTATTTACTGCTATTTGCACTTCTGGTTAGGTGCTAACTGCATTTTGTTGTCTCAGTACTTGTACTTTGTGCAATGACAATAAAGTTGAATCTAATCTAATCTAATCTAATATATGCAAATTATTCAAAGCGACTTACAGTAATGAATGGATAAATCAATCTATCACCATAGCCCTTTGTCATGATGAGTTTTGCAGTCTTTGACATTAGGTAATGTTAGACAGAACTAAATAAAACATTGTATTCGGAAGCAGCAGCAGTGTGTAGGCACTAGTTCTGCTCATTGTTTACTTTGTCTTTATCTTGCATCTGTAATTATTTTGGAGTGTGTAGTGTGTACACCTTACTTTGTTCTTTCAGCAAGTAGAAAACAACTCTATCCCCACATCCCTTCCAGACAATTTGTAAAGGGACAACAGGGAGAGCATGAGCTACCCCAGGGCAGGACAGTGAGAGGATTAATTGCCCCCTGGTGCAGGGTAGTCAAAAAGTTAATTGCCCCTGGTGCAGGACAGTAAGAAAATGAATTGGCCCTGGTGCAGGACAGTGAGAGGATTAATTGCCCCAGGGCAGGACAGTGAGAAGATTAATTGCCTCCTGGTGCAGGATAGTAAAAAAAGTTAATTGCCCCCTGGTGCAGGGTAGTAAAAAGATGAATTGCCCCCTGGTGCAGGGTAGTAAAAAAAGTTAATTGCCCCTGGTGCAGGACAGTGAGAAGATTAATTGCCCCTGGTGCAGGGTAGTTTTATGAAAAAGATGGTGTACTTGACCATGTTTGGGGAATTTTGAAAGATGTGGTTGAGATGTGAACATGGAAGGGCCTACTGTAGGAAGTACAGGCGAAAGAGAGGCAACCTTTTATGGGGTAGGGGGTAATAACAGGTGAGAATGAATGAATGAGCAGGACATTTACCCCCAGCCAATTGGAAGGCAGAGCTGAGGATGTCCAGGGAGCAGACGAACGTATAGAGGAGGAGGAGGAGGAGGAGGAGGAAGAGGAGTGGAATCTTGGAGACGCTGATGAGGCGTGACATCACCCTCCTCCTCTCCTCTCTCTTAGTTGCTGGGGAGAAACCATAAAGAAAACCTAAATATATTTAGGTACTGTTTACTTCATATTATGCCGTTGATTTCATATTTCATATTTATCTCCACATTGTATATACTCTGTATATACTGCTATTTGCACTTCTGGTTAGATGCTAACTGCATTTCGTTGTCTCAGTACTTGTACTTTGTGCAATGACAATAAAGTTGAATATAATCTAATATATGCCATTTAGCAGACGCTTTTATCCAAAGCGACTTACAGTAATGAATGGATAAATTTTTCAGTATATGTGGCCCCGGTGGGGATTGAACCCACAACCTAAGCGTTGCCAATGCTGTGCTCTACCTACTGAGTCACAGAGAACCACAATCTAATCTAAACACTATCTTTTGGGGGGGGCTCAATCTATCACCATAGCCCTTTGTCATGATGAGTTTTGCAGTCTTTGACATTAACAAAAGGTATTTGTGTTGAGTAAGAATTTAAATGAATGTGATTCTATTAATGAAAATCTAAAGATTGTAAACGAAGCCCTTTCCTCTGGAATACTCGTTTTTACCTGACCTTCACACCTTGCGCCAAGCTGGCACTACAGGCACCCCCCCAGGGTTTCTGGGACTGTGTCTCAATCCTGCACCCCTCACAGCTGCTGTTGAGGTCCAGAGTGGAGAGAGACCTCATTGGCCTGGTGGCTGGGTGCTGGTAGGGTGTGGCACCTCCCACTTGATGACATTCCAGGTAAACCCAGGTAAATGAGCCATTACAGGTCAACCCAGGTAAATGAGCCATTACAGGTAAACCCAGGTAAATTAGCCAGCTCTAAGTGACCCTGGTACTGGGTGCCGAATGAATCTCGGATCTCTAAGTCACATGGAACGTTGGAGATAGTGGGGGGGTAATGAATGGGGTTTAACAGGCACAACACTTGGGCCTCCCGGGTGGTGTAGCGGAAGAAAGTCTGACGCTGTCCACTGTGACCGGGGTTAGATTCCACTGGGTCGCACCAGTTTGGCTCTGGCCAGGAGTGCCACTAGGGGGTGGCAATTGGCTGTCTGCCCCAGGGAGGGAGGGGGGAGGGAAGCCGATATGAGCTCTCTGCGTATAGGAGTAGCCCTGTGTGCATACCGGTGTTACGGTGACGGCTTGGCGGGTTCTGGCTCGGAAGAGGCGGTGCTCCGCGCATGCCACTGCTGGTTTCAGGACTACGGCAGTGAGCTCTAAATATGAGGGAGGGGATAATTTACATGAAAAAGAGGGTATAATTGGCTACTAAATTGGGAGAAAAAATTGTGGAAAACCATACTATAAACTCCCTTGAAAAGAGCAGAATATTTGCATGGTCAATTCAAAACAACACATTTTGTTAAATTGTGGTGCTCTGAGATATGGGGGCTTTCAGTGATGATTCCATGAACTCTTCTTCCTTTCCCAAACCCCCAAAAGGACAGTATTTTAACAGAAACACTTCAACCAATGCTCCTGGTGTTTCTTCATTATTTAAAAAAGAAACATACAGAAATCCCAGGGCTGGGTCTGTACTATAGGGCAGGGGTGGGCAAGGAGGGCCGTATCCGTTTCTGGATTTCATGCCAACTTAATGATTTAATTAGTCCAATAATTTACGTGATTTGACATTTTAGCTAAATTTCTTGATAAGCCCATGAATGACAGCTGAAGACTGTTGTTGTGTTCCCATATGAAACATGTTGCTGTGGTCTAATCTACAAGTGAACCAGCATTAGCATATCCAACTACTTAGCTAATTGAGCCACAAGGGTAATTGGTAGAAACAAAAACCTGCACACACCGGCCCTCCAGGACCGGAACTGTCCACCCCTGCTATAGGGTGTAGGTGGAAGCTGCCGTGAGCGCTCAGCAAGCACTCGCTAAGCAAAAATGAGCAAAAGTCTGTTTTACATTTTTCAAGGTTACAGTTTTACAGAATTGGGCAGAGTTAGCTGGTCCTGTATCACTGCTTAGGGGCAACTTCTGAGTGGTTCTGTGTGTCTCAGTAGGTAGAGTGTGGTTCTGTGTGTCTCAGTAGGTAGAGCGTGGTTCTGAGTGGCTCAGTAGGTAGAGCGTGGTTCTGTGTGGCTCAGTAGGTAGAGTGTGGTTCTGTGTGGCTCAGTAGGTAGAGTGTGGTTTTGTGTGGCTCAGTAGGTAGAGTGTGGTTCTGTGTGGCTCAGTAGGTAGAGTGTGGTTCTGTGTGGCTCAGTAGGTAGAGTGTGGTTCTGTGTGTCTCAGTAGGTAGAGCGTGGTTCTGTGTGTCTCAGTAGGTAGAGCGTGGTTCTGTGTGTCTCAGTAGGTAGAGCGTGGTTCTGTGTGGCTCAGTAGGTAGAGCGTGGTTCTGTGTGGCTCAGTAGGTAGAGCGTGGTTCTGTGTGGCTCAGTAGGTAGAGCGTGGTTCTGTGTGGCTCAGTTGGTAGAGTGTGGTTCTGTGTGGCTCAGTAGGTAGAGCGTGGTTCTGTGTGGCTCAGTAGGTAGAGCGTGGTTCTGTGTGTCTCAGTAGGTAGAGCGTGGTTCTGTGTGTCTCAGTAGGTAGAGCGTGGTTCTGTGTGGCTTAGTAGGTAGAGCGTGGTTCTGTGTGGCTCAGTAGGTAGAGTGTGGTTCTGTGTGGCTCAGTAGGTAGAGCGTGGTTTTGTGTGGCTCAGTAGGTAGAGCGTGGTTCTGTGTGGCTCAGTAGGTAGAGTGTGGTTCTGTGTGCCTCAGTAGGTAGAGTGTGGTTCTGTGTGTCTCAGTAGGTAGAGTGTGGTTCTGTGTGTCTCAGTAGGTAGAGTGTGGTTCTGTGTGTCTCAGTAAGTAGAGCGTGGTTCTGTGTGTCTCAGTAGGTAGAGCGTGGTTCTGTGTGTCTCAGTAGGTAGAGCGTGATTCTGTGTGGCTTAGTAGGTAGAGCGTGGTTCTGTGTGGCTCAGTAGGTAGAGCGTGGCCCTGGCAACGCTTAGGTTGTGGGTTTGATTCCTACTGGGACCAAAATGAATGCATTCACTACTTTTGGATAAAAGCGTCTGCTAAATGGCATATGAGATATGTTCTGTCATATGCATATAATAGACAGTTTATACTGTATATCTACACTTAGCCTGGCACAACTGGCACAACATTTACATAAATGGTCATTTGGTTAACATTACCCCCAGTTATTGACTCCCCGCCAAGGACGCCGACTCTGATTGGGCAGGAAGACATGACCCCTTCGGAACAAAGCCCTGCCAGGGAACACAGATATTGCATTGAAGGCAGTAGTACATAATCACGCTTCATTCCAGCCACTTCCGCATTCATTGACATTTTACATTTTAGGTATCTTATCCAAAGCGACTTACACAGTTTACATTCCTTTACATACAATCCATTTATACAGCTGGATATTTTACTGAAGCAATTCAGGTTAAGTACCTTGCTGAAGGGTACAACGGCAGAGCTCCACCTGGGGATTGAACCAGCAACCTCTGAGTTACAAGTCCAGCTCCCTAACCATTACACTACACTGCCAGCATTCATTCTTCACATGTGAATCACGTGTTTTAATATACGCCATTTAGCAGACGCTTTTATCTAAAGCGACTTACAGTAGTTTTCATTTAGCTTACGGATACTCGCATGCAAAATCTATTCGATTTTTTCCAAAATAATCATTTCTGTTATTCTGCACTTTGAAAGAATAAGCAAAGGTTTTTCTGACGTCTTCTAAAATCGTAAATATCTTATAATTAAAGTGACTGTTGAACAGAGATTCGTGACAGCAATTCAACTGGTGATAATTGAGGGAATGCTCCTGAGGCAACTTTTTGTCATTTATTTTTGAAAAGCAGATCAAACCACTTTCCCCCTCTCCTTTTGTGCTCGCCACAGTGATAGTTTACTCTTTACTCAGTTTAGGGCACATTTTCTCCCCTTCATCCTCCAGGAAAATCACAGATGGAGCCAGCGGTCTTTTGACTTTACCGTGGAAACAACATCCTCAGTTTAAATTACCGTACAGCACTGGAGCTGAATTAAAATCACAGGCTCCATGCTTGAATAGATTGTAGTGTTCTGTTTAAAAACAACATTAAATGGGGGCAATTGCCGTAACGCAGCGTCAAAAGAGGAAGTGACAGAATAATTAGCTGTAGACATACTACAGATTCCAAATGTGCGTCAATCAAATCAATCCTCGACGCCTCAGTGAAAGCAATAATGGTAGCTGATTAATGTCTAGAATTGAAGCCATCTTACCGTGTTTCACAGTTCTTCACTGGCACTCTGTATCCTTAGCACCATACTTCTCAGTTAGTCATCACTTTTGGGGGGGCTGGGGGCTTTTATACATCCAGGATTCTCAGCACTAATTAACCAAACCTAATCCCTACATACCAAGCAGTAAATGTGAACTAAGTGGAGCCCAATAGGCTGCAAACTGTAATTTTTCTTAGAGGGAATCAATTCAGAAGATGCAAATTGACAGATCAAATGTACAAATGATATATGTATATATATATATATATATATATATATATATATATATATATATATATATATATGCTGTTGAAACCCCATGTCCTACATTACATTTACATTTTAGGAATTTAGCAGACGCTCTTATCCAGAGCGACGTACAAGATGTGCATTAATACAAGGTAAGAACAATCATAGTTAGCGCACAAGATCAGTGCAGTAAAACGGCAATAGACATCATTGCAGGCGTCTGCATATCATACCTGTAACATTGGGAAAGAAAAGGTTAGTGGGTGTGTTTTTTTTTGTAGAACAAGTAAACAGTGGTGACGACAGATTGACTAGATGGACAGTGTTCAGTGGTAGTGGAGTCTGAAGAGGTGGGTTTTGAGTCTCTTGCGGAAGATTGGAAGTGATTCCGCAGTCCTGACCGATTGCGGGAGGTCGTTCCACCAACGAGGGACCAGGACAGAGAAGAGGCGAGACCGCGACGAGCGGCTGCCAGGCGCCCGGAGGGATGGGGCAGTCAGTTTGCCAGCGGAGGCGTAACGGAGGGGTCTGGGCGGGGTGTAGGGAGTGATGAGTGACTGGAGGTATGGGGGAGCAGTTCCTCTTCAACATATACATTACTCTGAATATACTCTAGGCAACTTAACCCCTAGATCAGCTCAAACTGTTCTTTAAAGTTCATTAAAGTTGCGCGTGTGGTTTCTCTTCAGGCTAGTGTATCATTTCAAAATAATAATGAAATAAAGTTGTGATGACAGGACAAGGACCCAGACCAGGATAGGAGAGAGGAATGTTTAATTCAAGCAAGATTCAAAAGCCGATAGTCAGAGTTAGCAAAGACACAAAATCAAAATCCATGAGAGTAGTCAAAAACAGTCCAAAAATCAAAAACCAAATAATCAGAAAAGGCAAACAAACAAAATCAGCAGGCAAACTCGAAGTAAAACAGAAGGGGTGTCTCGGAATAATGCAACAAACTCTGGCTTACAAGTAATCGGCACAGTGAATGAGGATCAACGTTCTGACAAAGACTGAAAGCAAACAAGGAACTTAAATACAAACGGGGAAAGTGACACAATAGGAATCAGGTGTGACTGGGAGGGGAAAAGGGCAAGAACACAGGTTAGAACGATTAACCTCCATCCTTCCTTTTGTGGAAAAGAGACTCCGGTGAACGGCCCTCTGCGCGAGGGCACCAACTGCCTCTATATTCCCGCTGCAATGAGAATTACGTAAGATGAAAACAATATTCTTTTAAAATATGAGTAATATTAAAGAAAATAATAGTAGCCACAGAATGTGGACCCTTGATAGATAGATAGGCCTAATGACCTACCATGGCGTGTTTTATACCTTTTTTTGTTATTCCACTATATTATTTAAGCTATAGCTATTATTATTTATTGGGGCGGCAGTGTAGTGTAAGTTATGGTTGCTGAGGTTGCTGGTTCAGTTCCCAGGTGGGGGCACTGCCGTTGTAGTTGTACCCTTGAGCAAGGTACTTAACCTGAATTGCTTCAGTAAAAATATCCAGCTGTATAAATGGATGTAAAGAAATGTAAACTGTGTAAGTCGCTCTGGATAAGAGTGTCTGCTAAATGCCTAAAATGTAAATGAAAAATGTTAATGTAAGCTATATTAAAGCTTTAATTAAAAAATTAAATCGGGCGCTGCAAGGCGAAGAGAGAGGAAACAAAATAACTTTCTTGCTACGGCTGCAACTTGTGTTCCTTTTAAAATATTATTTAAAACTCTTAGGCCTACTGTCAGTAGGACACGTTACCAGGACATTTTAAATAAACGTATAACTTAATCGCTGATGAATTCAAAGAAGCTTCTTTATTTTTAATATAGTAAAAACCTAGAATTTTAATAACATAAAAATAATATGGCCTGAATGCATGCTTACTATAACAATGGCAACATCACAGTAACATTTGAGTTCCACTGTGTGTGTGTGTGTGTGTGTGTTTGCATGTGTATTTGTGGTAGTTTCAGCTCGCGCGTGTTCGTGTACATATTCGCATTCCCCATTGTGCACACACTGTACATTGATTTTAGCATAGCCGACTATTCTAGTCACAAGTCTGTTTCAAGTAAAGAATAATTTAATTTGTTTTATTCTTCTTTCTTTCGTTAATAAATATAACTCACCACTTTCCCCTTATTGAACACACACTGTACTTTGATTTCAAGAAATGCTCTTTCTAACATGACGTGCTATGCTGCCCTCTTGTGGATATGGGGATAAATGCATCTGATAAATGGGAGGACATCTGAACTGCTGCTGGAATTCCACCCCGCTCACAGTACAGAATAACACGAGGAAGACAATTTCAAAAGGGCAAACAGGATTCACACAGTTCAGAGTTCAGAAAGCAGTTAACACCCAGTGTGATAAAACATGTGTAGGTTACAACAAATGTGAAGACAAACAAAATAAACAAAGCAGTGAAGCTTTGCTTTAATACAGAACATAAACTATTTTTTATGACGACTGTCCGAAATATGAACATTAAACCAGCATTCCACATTCTTCATGACTCTAATAATGTCACATGTCTATGCTCGAGTCCAGCCAGACACATGGTGTGATGACATAGTGAGCGTGCCTCATTTGATGCTCCGAAATTGTGCAATGTATCTTTTACTGGTTTTATATATTTTTTCAACAGTTTTAAAACCTTTTCCTTTTTAAATTAAAACATTTTCCCAACAAAAGGGAGAAAAACAACAAAAGTACATCCATATACACAAAAGGTATATTTTACAAGGACGGGCTGAAAACATATTCAAACAAAAATGGTTAAATTAAGGTTAACTAAGAGTCTAAGCGTGAGTTGATTGACTTTCTCATGGAAGAGTGGTGTCATATTCCTCTTGTAGATTGACAGACTATGCATAGGTACTGGGTAAGTATACATCTGCTGAACCCGCCGTCCTTTCATCCCTTCTGACTCTAGTCCATGAGCACAAGAAAACGTCTGAAAAGTCATTGGTAAATCAAGATACAGAGAACAAAAGTCATATTTAGCCCACCTTGCTAAAAGTCGCCTGAAAGCTGAATGACATTTTAATTATCCTTATATTGTGAAATAGGCTCTGTCCTGACAGTTCAGGACCACAGAATCACTTGCGACACACCTTTTCAGACTCCACTACCACTGAATTGTGTACATCTAGCCAATTGTCATCACCACTGCCTACTTGTTCAATACTTTTTATATATGTATCCTTGCTTACTTCTCAAGCCAGGAGCGAGGCCGCAAGCACTGTTCACATGCTGCGATTGGCGTGGGGTACGGGCCGGCATCAGTCCCGCTGCACTGAGTAGTCAGTCCTGCATCATCACTAGAGTAGTGGACTTAGAATGTCTTTAGTAGCTGTATCGTATGCCAGCAGTGAATGCTTTACGTTCTGATGCCACGAAACTACGATCAGACTTCTGCTGTTGAGAACTTGTGCGTGTCTCGTGCATGTCTTCACGAAGCCTCTTATTTGAGGCGCTGGTGAGCCAGAACGGCGCGAGGTCCTGGTGATGGAAGGAGAGAGAAACAGAGAGCAAACTGGCGATTGCTCTTTGGATTTATTCGTTACGTGAATTGTGTATTTCCGCTCTTGGTCTACTGTACATTTGAAATGGGATGCTACAAGGCAGGGCCGAATTACATCATTGGGATTCCCTGTGGGAATTGCCCTGATGGGCCCGGAGTGCGACACGTGTGTACGTACGCAAGGATGAACATTGTATGTGGAGGGACTTGAAGGCTCGGTCTTCCTCTACACCAGGTCCATTCCTGCCCTGAAAGAATGCATGCCTCAGGCGTTTGTAAAACACTTGAGGATGCTCAGAACAGGTTGTGCTTTATCTGGATGGCTGCAATTATTGCCAGTGTCTCCTCAGCAAAAGGGGAATATTCTTCTGTCAATGCTCTACAAAGCTGAACATAGTTTCCTCTGATGCTGGAAGGTTGCGACTCAAAAATGTGTGGACATAGAGATAGTCTTCCAAAACAATCAGATTTTCTCCCGTTGGGTTGTATGTGGCAAGTCAGAGAGGTTATGTTCCATCTCTCGTAGATAGTGTTCAACGTTACGATCACGGTTATCAGGATCAAAACGATCGATATCCTTTGATAATAATTCAAGGTCTTCAAAGCGAAGATGGTCCAAGGACTTCTGAGTCAGCCTATGAGGAGATGGCGACACCAAGTGATTGTGAATATGAGCGTGTGCTTCACATTGTGCTCAGCGTCCTCTCTCTAGCTGAGGCCGAAGCTGAAAAGTGGTCATCTCTTTCCTGATGGTTCAGAGATGAGGCAGAATAGTCATAAGAGTTTCTGGTCCCCCCTTTGGAGGGATTAAGTGGAGAACCTGGTTTCGTTTTCCTGTAGTAGGGAAGAACGAGAAGCTGGATCTCTTCATCAGAGGAGGTAAGGGAAGTCAGAAAGCAGTTGTTCTGGTCTCTCTGTGGAGATGTTAAACATCTTTCCTCTTTGGAAGATGATGTTCTAAAGTCTTCGATCAGCTGTTGCGCGCTAGGCTTGTAACGTCCTGGTGATGGAAGGAGAGAGGAACAGAGAAGAGAGGAACAGAGAAAAGAGAACTGGCGATTGCTTTTTGGATTTATTAGTTGTTTGAGTTGTGTATTTCCGCTCTTGGCCTACTGTACGTTTGAAATGTGATCCTATGAGGCAGGGCCGAATGACGTCATCGGGATTCCCCGTGGGAATTTTAGTCCTGCTTGGGAGGAAACTGTATGCGTGGTGGGAAAACGTTAAGCACAAAATTAATGAAATTGCATTTCAGCATATAATTTTATGTTAGGGAATGTGCAGTTCCTACAGCACCTTCGTCCCTGACACGGATCAACGCCTGCGCGGTCCTTCACGTCTGTGTGCTGACGATGTACTGGAGCCAGAGGACGATGTCGATGGTGTTCAGGTCCACCTTGCCCGGGGCGGAACGAGCAGCAGGGTCAGGAAGCGCGGGAGAGGCTGACTGCCCAGAGGCCTGCCCCAGTCCAGCCTGAGCAGCTTCTGCACCATGATCACTTATTTCTAGGTTAATTTAAACCTTTCATTGAATTAAGTTAACTATTAATATAATTTTGGACACAACTGGCATTTTATATTGTAAATATATCCATACACCCCACTCCCCAAAGGCCTGTGGCTTTAATAAATATTGTTTCACCAACACATCTTTTTGATTTCTGCATATGACATTTCACAATCAGTGATGTGCTAACTTTATTCTGCCTCGGAGGACATTTTGTTTCCAGTCTTTTGCAACCACATAAAAACAATGCATTTATACAAACACATGATATAACACACAATACCCAAGAAAAAAAGTCAATTTTATTCACATTACAATAACACAAATTGTGCTGGCACACTGCCCATTGGCTTCTTCTGTGGCTAATGGTAGCTTCACAATGTCATTTCAGGGTCTACTAGGACATAAAGTGTGGGATCCTCAAATTACATTATGAAGCCAACATTAGCCAACACTACTGGTCTGGACTACTTACCAGTTTTAATACAGAATTATGCAATTTGGGTGAACTATTCCTGTAAAAGCAGTGATCACAATTCATGTTTTACAACCATTTAGAAGATATATTCGAAAGAATGAGTGAATAATCAGAACAATGACGTGTGTTACAAAAATTAAGACGCAGACATCAACAAACTATGTACATTTTATTGGTAGAATTTTGTCAAATATGACAAGGTTGAAGGTGAGGATGTACTGTGCTGTATGAGATGAGTCCTCTTAACTTTCACCTTTCGTATCAGGTACTAATTTAGTTCCCCTTCTTTGTACTTTTCGAGCGCCTCTACATCTTTCTTGTAGTGTGGTTCCCAGAACTGCATGCAGTACTCTTCTAAGTGAGGTCTGACAAGGGCATTATAGAACATCAATATAACCTCCGTTGATTAAAACTCAGTACTGTTGGCTATGTATCCCAGCATCGTGTTGGCCTTTTTCACTGCTACATGCAACAGTTCCAGGCGGTTAAGGACTGGAGCCAACGAGCTGGAGGACACAGCTCATCAATCACCCTACCCCTGGTTCTGCTTTAGGGTGCGCGCTTGTGTGAATCCGCTGGTGTTTCTTCAGATTACGAACTTCACTGAACCTCTTCCCACATTGGGAGCAGTGGTACGGACGCTCCCCTGTGTGAATCAGTAGGTGTCGTTTCAGGTGCTGCAATGTTCTGAAACTCTTCCCACACTGGGAACAGGGGTACTGGCGCTCCCCTGTATGGATTTTCTGGTGTCGCTTCAGTTGCTGCAATGTGCTGAAACTCTTCCCACATTGGGAGCAGGGGTACGGACGCTCCGCTGAATGAGTTATTTGGTGTAGCGTCAGTGAACTTGACCGATTGAAACTCTTCCCACATTGGGAGCAGTGGTATGGGCGCTCCCCTGTGTGAATCCGTTGGTGTTTTTTTAAATCACCTAATAGGCTGAAACTCTTCCCACATTGGGAGCAGGGGTACGGACGCTCCCCTGTGTGAATCCTTTGGTGTAACTTCAGATGACTTAGCTGACTGAAACTCTTTCCACATTGGGAGCAGTGGTATGGACGTTCCCCTGTATGAGTTCGCAGGTGTAACGTCAGTGAACTTGAACGAGTGAAACTCTTCCCACACTGGGAGCAGGGGTATGGACGCTCCCCTGTATGGATTCGCTGGTGTTCGGTCAGTGAATGTGACTGAGTGAAACTGTTCCCACACTGTGAGCAGTGGTACGGGTGCTCCCCTGTATGAGTTTGCTGGTGTTTTTTCAGCAGGGGTTCCGATCTGAAGCTGTTCCCACACTGGGAGCATGTGTGGGCCCCTGGAGTGCCTGTGTGTGACTGTGTCGGGGTGGGGAAAGTCTTAGGCGGTGTGGGGCGCTGATGTGCGCTGCTGGGAGGCAGTGGGTTCTCTGCTCCGTTTCCTCCAGACCTCAGACTCCTGCTGTGCTCCTCTGGGTGAACTTTCTCAATGTGCTGTTGAAGTTTCACTTCCTCCATGTTAACAAATGGGCACTGGGAGCAGGCAAACACCTGACACGACACCTCAGAAAAGTGTCCTGAGGAGAGAGAAGGGGTAAAGGTATTAAGGTTTTTGGAATTATAGAAGTATGCAGGTGGTGATAATGACAATCATAATTGAGAGGAAGTACAAATGGATACAATGATATGAAGACCAAACAAGAAAAGTGAGGATTTATATTACAACTGATACACTGTCACTGTCAACCATCTCCAGCTCTGTGATAGACTTCCCTTTCTTCTGTTTGCTAAATGATTACTTCACCTTTCAAACACTCCAAGACATATTTCTATTTCAACATAGCCCTGACTAGAATTAGCAATGTCTAGGCCAAAGGGCTCAGCCTGCAGTCAGAGAAAATGATTAGCAGGGATCTTAACCTGTGTTTTGATTCCTGGGGGTGATGACAGGAGAGCTACGGGGGGCTTCAGCACAGCTCCTGTAAAAGGCACATTATTTTGTGTAAGACTTGACAGCAATGAGGAGAAGAGACATTGTCCATCTCACAATTGATTCTTACCCATTCATTGATGAAGCTTTTAGGGGCCTTTCCAATTGGCTAATCATCCTCCTCTTCCGGGTCACAACCCACCCTTTCCCCAGTGACCTCATCTTCACTGGCGAGAGCTCATGCAGTCTCCATGGAAACCTTGTTCCCTGGTCTCTTTTGCTGGACAGGGAATGTGGAGGTGATGACACAGGAACTGAGATATTCGTGAATTCAAGTCGGCGAATCAGCACTCTTGGCTGTTTTAGCAATAAGGACATGACAAGAGTGGACAGTTCCCCTTCCCGTTGCCCACATTCTGGTTTTACTCCATCCTTCTCCCTTCTGTCAGTTTGGGCCGTTTGATTGTTTAGATCTCTCTCCTGTTCAACCTTTTGTTTTTCTTGCTCCCTCCAAAGTCCCTCTTCATCTCTCACACCATCCTCCCTCTCCATTTTAACACTCATACACCACTCTCCTTCCTCCTCCTTCATGTTGAACAATATGTCTTTTTCCTCCTTGCTCATCCCATATCCAGTCTTCCTGTCTTTCCTCTCCTCTGTGTTTTCACTTGTGTTCAGACTTGATCTCGGCTCCACCCCTGTATAATCTGTGCTGTCCATCACAGATTCTTCCTTCATGTCTTCATAAGGACACGACAAGTGTGAGCAGTTCTTCTCCTTCCTGTTGCCTGCATTCTGATTATACTCCATTCTTCTCCCCTCTGTCAGTCTGCTTGCATCATTTGGAGGTAGCAAATCTCTGGAAGCAGCACAGAAAAATTAAAAGGCACCTTAAATGAAAACATATTTGGGTTGTACTCCAATGGTAGAATTACTTCAAAGAATGTTTGCACCATATAATGTATAGCAAGCTAGCTCCTTGTTAATAAGCAAAAAATTGTCAATCAATATAAAAAGTACAAATTTTAACTACAACTACTCATCCCACCAGCTGCTGCAAAAGGTAGCGCTATCATTGGAGTTGTAGGCTGATATTCAGTAGGAATTACAGGAGTTGTTTCAGAGGGGGTTCATAACTGGCTGCAAGGGTGAATACAAAGACTAACAGTAGGTGGGGCCGTATCTGACCTTGGTGCTGTGGGCAGTGGTGTCCTGCAGGGATTGGTGCTGGGACCTCTGCTCTTCCTTAATTACATAAATGTTACATTTGCATATGATACTAAACTTGGGGGTTTAGCAAACAGTTTGGAATCGACCAAAGTAATCCATGATGATTTAAACAAAATCCAAGAATGGGCAGAAACATGGAAGATGGCATTCAATATGGCTAAATGTTAAGTTATGCATGTGGGAAATAACAATATTTTATGAGAGGAGAAAAATGAGTAAGCTTGTTAAATTGAGTTCCTTAATGTGAGAAATTTTGGCATAACATGCAGGTTACTTGATTTCCAAATTTCACAATTGAGCCCTTGCGACGAAGAACCATATTAACGCCAATTTTGTGAAAATTGACATAGACGTCACTTATGATCATTTGATACCCACTTTGTATAATGAAATGGTATAATCAATATTTCATGACACTGCTGCCAAGTATTTCTAAATAGTCTCACACGGAAAAAACGTTTATATCCACAAGCGAAAATGGACACCCAAGCTGTAACTTGGTCCGCTGCTGACCAAAGTCGGAGAAATTTGGGTAAAAAAAATAAAAGGTCAACTCAATATTTGGAAGGGTCAGCAACGCAAGACTCTGAGGGATGCAGGGAAACCCTACATCAACAGGAAGGGAGTTGTGAAAAGGGGGAAAAGTCCGCCCAAAGAGGTATGTGGAAGAACCGTATATGAAACATTGTAGCTAGCCAGCTAGCTAGCTAATGTTAACGTAACGTTGGCTAGTGCAGTGAGTGATCAAACTTGAGAACTGATATATAACTGTAACAATAACGGTAGCAAGTTTTGTATAATGAGATAACTGACCAACCATAAATTACATCTAGCTGCGTTCGTATCACTAACGTTATTATTACCTACTGTTACAACATCATGTAACGTTAGGTCTGCATGGGATATATGCTGTTCTTCCACATACCACAAATTAAAATAATCATAAAAATAAGAAAAAAAACTGTCGCAAAAGGTGTATTAGAAATATATAAGAAAAAAACGAATTATGTCATATATAGGCCAAAAAATAAAAATATCTGATTATCTGAAAATGGACATTCATGTTTCTTCGTCTGTAGTATTCAATTGTTGAGTTTCCTCGATGATTTTCCGAAGAACCTGGCAACCTAATATGTTTATGACAAAAACCCTCTACTGCTTTCTTGGCAGCTTGAAACAATACAAATATAACCAGCTCTGACATTTTGACAACTCATGTATAACAGTTAAGGGTGTGTTCACAAATAGCTGGTCTGTGAAAACACATTATGCAGATATTTCGCAGGTTTATAACAAGCCAAATTTCAAAAAAATTGGTTGAGAATTAAGCGAGTTGCAGTAGATTTTCTCAAGGCAAGTCTGCATCTCTAAATACACATACGTTTGTTTAGATGCGGATCTTACCCGCGCCAATATTGCGGCCATGGAGACGTATCGCTGTAACATACTGCAGCGAGCGTGCGCGAGGTGATGTATCAAGAATTACACAGAGTCCAGCTGTGATGCAAAAATGGCCACGCAAGTAGCCACTTTATTAAAAGAAACTATAAATATCCGTGTCCCATACACCGCACAACTACGGATGATACCCAAAAACCTTTGCTGGTACAGACGCGTCCTGAGAAGAACTCGCCAGACCATTAAACTCCTTCCTTAGTCAGCACAACAATCAGGAAGTAAACTCAGTCGACGTAATATGTCCATTCTCGAACACTTTTGCCCTGACATTCGAGGGACTACACCAAACAATGCAGGCTCGCTAGATAGTGAGATTGCTACCAAGATAGTTAAATTACGGTTAGCTATCTAAACTAATATACGCGGTTTATGCTGCTGTATAATTAATCAATTTTCGGTTTTTCTATTGGCGTCCTAACCCTGTACGCCTTCAATATTGTAGCGGTTAACGCCATGGAATTAAGACTCAGGAGATCTTGCTTTTATATTTCAGTGGTACTGCTTTATCTTAACAACAGCGTGACGCACTAGTAAGTACGACAATAATACACCAAATGTGTGGGGGCCACTCTTTGCACAAACACACACATGCAAACATTGTTCGTACAAGGGAAAATGGACTATGAACTATGAACTTTAGCGGCCGCAAGGGCCTTGGGGTCGTTACGGCTAACTGTAGCCATGGCTACCTCTTCCGGGTAGCCTAGCCACTCTTCAGGCTAAAAACAAACAAGATGGCAGGAAGCTAGCATTACTTTGTGGCTAGGCTAGCTGCCCACCGTTATAATATAATGACCATTAGCTAGACATAAGTGTGTAGACTACTTTATTCAAGTAAATATCTTGCTTGGCAGTAGGCTGAGCTAGCTTGCTGTGATAGGCTAACATGTGCCTAACAGTAGGCTACGTAACTAGCCAGCTAGCGGTCTTGCTATTGTTAACTTTGTTATGTACAAATAGAAAATGTTCGCTGTAGTTACAAAATGTTGGAAAATGAATCTACTGCAGAATGAAACCTCAAAGTAGATAGCACACAGAGCTAGCTGATCACCTTGCTGGCTAGCAAGCAAACAGTGCCTTCACAGTTGCAGATAAACTGCTCAAAAAAAGTGTAACCCTTAATCTATCGTAGTACGTTTTGTTTTTGAATGTTTTTAAACATTTACGAACAACGTCCATCGTGGAAAATGTCGGCAGTCAAGCAGGAAATTTGAGGGAAAAACGTTCACTAGCCATGTTCAGTATCTGCCTACATTGGAAAGCTAAACGGAAGCAACGTTACTCTACCTTGATTCTCTCAAGCATTTTTATTAAAAAAACAAATAACTAACATGGCACTGTGATACTGGCTTGTTTCCTCCATGCCACGTGTTTTGCTACGTTGTCGAACACTGCAACATGCATTAAAAATGAAAGATATTATACTCACCCCTGGTTCCCATGTAACTTAAAACACTGCAGCCTGAATTGTACTTGATCCGGCATTCACAGCGACCACGGTCTCGCGAGGCCATACTAATATGGTATGGAGACACTGTTTAAAAAACGAGGGTGCATTCCGTTTGTTTGTAGATATATCTACTCGCATCTCTTCCTCGATTCCTTGTTTACTCACACGCTATCTTGTATTGGCGTCACGTTTTTTTTAACGTTGGCGGCGGTGGTTATTTGAACATAACAGAACGTGTCGCTGAGCAGGTAGAGCGTGACGTTGACAACGCTTAGGTTGTGGGTTCAATTTGCATTCGGATTAAATATGCTGAAAAATGTCTGCGTTCACTATTGTACATTGTTTTGGATAAACGCGTCTGCTAAAATGCATATGTTTTGTTTGTACCTACAGATAAGAATGTACTTAGATCGCATTCTAACTATCCAACCTACCGTAAGCTATGTCTCGCATTCAGTTTGTAGATTTAAAACAGTAAAAGGACGTCTTCATTTGTGTGTGTTTTAATGTCAGTTTTGCTGCCAAAAACGTCATCCTGTTGCTTCTCTGATAACATTGATCATAATCATTGAGGTGCAATTTGTGAAACGACCACCTGTATAGTGATAGAAAGACAATTTATGAATTCATAGGACAAAGACAAACTGACCTGAATAAAGAGCGATTACACGACATTAAGATGATTAATAATTACACTCATTGAATTTTTTGCGAGTCGGCCATTATAATGCATCTCTACGGAAACAGATTATTATGTAGCCTAGCTAATACAGATTTTCCCATTGAATGTGTAGAAAATATTAGAATTCCTATAATTGAGTCATATATGAATTACGCTTCCCAATTCGATTTACTCGGTATTTAAGGTAGGCTACTCGTGCATGCCCCCAGACCATCAATAGAGATTGCCAGAGCTTGATCAATGTTTCCTTTCACGTTTCTCTTATCCATATTGCCCTATTCCATATTCCCCATAATGGAAGCTGCCTTACCCGTAGCTATGCGTGTTTGGATTTGCCTCCAAAATAACCGCATGGAGAGGAGGCCAGCATGTCTGAACCACGCAATTGCACAACTGGAACAGGAGCTAATTACCACCTACACTCTGAATTGTGTTGATCACATTCAGGCATGTATAGCAACTCTGCGATAGTATTATAAAACCAGTAATGAGTGTAATAAAACTGTGCTGAAGTAATAGCTACCTCTTGAACTGCATATGAGGCAATAAAGTCACTATGCTCTTAAAGTCGTCCTGTCTGTGATCAATAGAAATATAGGTTACTAAATGAATGCAAATATAGCCTAATACAAGGGGGCAATAAAGAAAGCCCATGTGAGGTGGGTGTTACAGTGAGGCAACTAATTTCCAGAACTGACAAGCTTAGGGTATGAAGCAAACTTTAACATGTGCTGGAATGCATTTTTTCCCCATTCTCATTTTCTTTAAGGAGACAATTCTGTGCCCAGATGAACAGGGACCACACCTCACCTTCCTCCTTGACGTGGGTCACTTCCTGCGTGACCCCCTACAACGTCTTTATCATTTTTTCAGTATTATTTCAGTAATTTTGGACACGGCTGGCTATTTATCCATTATAATGTTGTGCATTTTATATTGTAAATATATTCATACACCCCACTCCCAGAAAGGCTGTGGCTTTAATAAATAATGTTCCATCAACACATCTTTTTGATTTTGGCACATGATATTTCACAGCCGCTAATAGGTTGAACCAACTTTTCCACTCAGAGCTGACACGTAGGATAGCTGACACGTAGGGTAGCTACTGCGTTCTCCCTTTGTCTTTTAAAATTGTTTTTTTTAAACCGATCGTTGACCGGCCTAATTCAAAGTTGACCGGTCAATTCAAATAGCTAGCAAGCAAGTGATATAGCTAACGTTAATATGTAAAGCGTTTATTTTTAAAAAGGATAAGGAATATTTAATTCAGTTTACGCCGGCTAGCAACAACACCGGTACGGGAACAGAACTTCCAGCCACCGACTCCACCAGCAAAGAGGCTTCTAACCATCGAGAACTGCTGAAAGAAGCTTGTCTGCTACTAGCCTACACCAGATCACCGCACAGGGCTCCATCTGGGGCCCTTGTCGGTAAGTCCCGATTCTACCAACTGGCTATTTGGCATACAAGTCACTGGCTAGGATACAGCTAACCAGCTAGCATACAATGGCTGGCTAGCATATAGCTAGCACCATCTAGGCTTCTAACCATCGACAACTGTTGAAAGAAGCTTGTCTGCTGCTAGCCTACACCAGATCACCGCACAGGGCTCCATTTGGGGCCCTTGTCGGTAAGTCCCGGTGCTACCAACTGGCTAGTTGGCATACAAGTCACTTGCTAGCATACAGCTAAACTAGCTAGCATACAATGGCTAGCTAGCATACAGCTAGCACTATCTAGTTAGCATAATACAATCACCCTGCCTCGCCTGTGTACTGTCAGTAGTTATTTCTCTCCTCAGCACATCTCCACCTACCTCCATGATGTCTGAGCTGTCCAGTCTGATGGTGAATACAGATGAACTGTCATGCCTCAAGACAGAGTTTTCCTCGGTGGCTAAGCTCATCCATGAACTCATTCTCCGCCAGTCTGAGCTGGCATCGAAACTCAGGCTGGCAGGCGAGAGACAATGGAAAGCTGGTCACTTGATAAAGAGGTCCCTTCCAGCCCCTGGTCAACGATGCCAAGTAGCAGGAACAGACGACTCTCCATGCCCGCCTTCCTCGATCCCCTGGATGAGGACAACATCACAGTCGAGCTCGTCAACCGCTTCGATCCACTTCAGGGACGGGATGAATGTGGAGAAGAGTTGCTGTCACATCCTGTGGGCTCGCATCCTCCACCACCAGGACCAGGGCCATCCTATGCTTCGGTAACCAAGAGCAAAGCCAGGGGGAACGTTACTGGTCCTTCGTCCCGAACGAAGCCCATATCCCCCAAACATCAGCGCTCCCGACGAGCAACGTTAGCTGCCCCCGTTCCAGCAAAACCTGCCTCACTGATCACTGCTGAGGCTAGTGATAACGTCCCCACTAATGTTACCCAAGCCGTTCCATATGTCCTTTTCCCCAGCCCGGAGTATCTCATACTTGGAGACAGCATCATGCGATCTGTAGCTGTCCCGCATGCCATATGCTACTCGTACTCCGGTGCTAAAATCCTTGACTTAGCCCAGCACGTAACATCCATCATTGAGCATCACCCCACTGTCCACACAGTCATCGTCCATGCTGGTGTAAATGATGTAAGATCCGCCAAAAAATCAGCTGAGACCCAAAACGCCTATAAAGACCTGGCACAGCTCATTGAACGTTTAGGGAAATCATGCATTCTCTCTGGGCCAGCCCCCCTCCTCCGATGTGGCTCTGAGAGATTTAGCAGGCTCTATCAGCTGGACAAATGGCTAGCTAGCTTTAGCAGGGATGGTGGTTTTGGCTATATTAGCCATTTTGACTCATTCTGGAACATAAAATCCCTTTACAAAGCAGACGGCCTACATCCAAACCAGAGTGGCATCAAAGTCCTGGCCTCTAATATTTATCGCCATCTCCAAAGCCATACATGACATGCTGCCAGCGTTAGTGTCTCCCCACGACATGCCACATGGAGATCAGCCACCTGTTGTTGTGGAGACTCTTTCGCTGCACCGCCACTACCGCTGCCATGCAGAACAGCGCCACTCGCTGGCCAGGCGGACTCCATCATTACAACTATGATAACTAATAGACCTTCTCCCTTACCAGTTGTCTCACTACTGAAAAAAGAGCATATCCCAATAAGGGCAACTTGGTCACAGTATCAGTATCAGTAAACAAAACAATTGAACAAAATAACGGCTCAGAGAAACTGAGCATGGCTCTTTTTAATGTGCGATCACTGAACAATAAGACATTTTTAATTAATGAACTCATATCCGACCGAAATCTGCACTGTATTTTCCTGACCGAGGCGTGGCTTGGCACTGATGGATCAGCCACCCTCCTGGAAGCCTCTCCCCCAGACTATAGCTCTTCCTACTCCTCTAGACCTGGGCGAAGAGGGGGTGGGACTGCGACCATCCTCTCATCAACCCTTGCCGGCAGAAATATATCTCTGGGAGATTTCTGTTCATTTGAGCATCATGCCATCATGATAAGCTGTGAGCCTCCTGTACTGGCAGTAACTATATATAGACCACCAAAGACTAAGACTAAGACTAGACCACCTAATATTCCTACTCCTACCTTTTTAGAGGACTTTTCAGAACTCCTGTCCATTATACACACAAACTATGACCATATATTAATAGTTGGTGATTTTAACATACATATGGACAGTGAGACTAACTCAGATACCAGAGACTTTGCGGACCTTTTGAGCTCCATGGACTTCACTCAACACATCAACGAGCCCACCCACAACCGAGGTCACACTCTTGATTTGATCATTTCAAGGGGTATAGATACTGATATATCTTCAATCTGTGATCTTGCCCTGTCTGACCATTTCTGTATATTCTTTACAATAATGACACCAAAGGTTGAAGTTTGTACTGAACGTGTTATTAAGAAACGATATCTTACTGCTGCAGCAGCTGAGGGCTTTAAGATGATAGTTAATAGTAGGCCTACAACTCCAAAAGACCCATTGCAGGTTGATGACCTAGTAACCAGTTTCAACATCAAAGTTAAGGCAGCTCTGGATTCTGTAGCACCATTGAAGCTAAAAAGGGTGTTAGCTAAACAAAAAGCTCCTTGGAAGAATGAGGAAATTGCGAATCTCAAACGAACATGTAGAAAGGCTGAACGTGTATGGAGAAAGACCAAACTACAGGTTCACTATGAGATTCTCAAAGACCATCTTTCTTCCATAAATAAAGCAATAAAAAGGCTAGAACAGATCATTTTTCAAATTTGATCTCTACTAATCGAAATAACTCCAGGGTCCTTTTCGACTATTGACAGCCTCGTAAATCCGGTGGCTAAAATACCTGAAGATCTTTTCTCCACCTCCAAGTGTGAGGAATTTGCAGGATATTTCAGAGATAAGATAGCGAATATAAGGACAAGTATTACCCAGTCAGGATCAAATGTGTTGCATGCTGGACCCATTTCACCATGTAATGTAATTATGGACTCATTTATAGCAGTTGATGCAGAGATGCTGAGCAAAGTAGTGGCCAAACTAAAGTCATCTACATCCCCCCTTGACCCCATTCCTACAAAATTTTGAAGACTATTTTTGAGTCTGTGTCGGAGGACATCTTGAACATCGTAAATTGTTCTCTACAGACAGGCATTTTCCCATCGCCTCTTAAAATTGCTCTGGTGAGACCCCTTTTGAAGAAAAGCAATTTAGACTCTTCAGTTTTAAGCAATTATAGACCAATTTCGAATCTCCCATTCATAAGCAAAATTCTGGAAAAGACCGTACTTAAACAGCTAAATGTTTTTCTAGAGGCAAATTGCACATTTGATATATTTCAATCTGGATTCCGCTCTCATCATAGTACAGAGACAGCATTAGTCAAAGTTGTGAATGATCTGAGAATGAACAATGACTCTGGAAAGCTTTCGATTCTTGCTCTGCTAGATCTAAGTGCTGCGTTTGATACCGTGGATCATGATATTCTCATTGACAGACTTGAAAACTGGGTTGGCCTCTCAGGTCCAGTCCTTAACTGGTTCAGGACCTATCTGACTGAACGGGAATATTTTGTCAGCCTAGGTGACCATAGCTCCAAAAACATCGGATGAGCTGTGGGGTCCCTCAGGGTCGATTTTAGGACCGTTACTTTTCAGTTTATATATGCTGCCCCTTGGCAATGTCATAAAGCAACACAATGTAAATTACCATAGCTACGCTGACGACACACAACTTTATGTTTCCATGACACCCAACGATTTTAGTCCTGCTGACTGCCTTATACAATGCATTGCTGATATAAATGTATGGATGTCACAAAACTTTCTACAATTAAACCAGGACAAAACTGAAATTTTGATCATAGGTGATAAAGCTAAGCGAGAGAAGCTCTCTGCACACCTAAATACACTGGATCTTAAACCCAAGTGCCAGGCCAGAAATTTAGGTGTAATAATAGACTCTGACTTGGATTTCGAGACTCATATAAAACATACAACAAAAGTATCGTTTTATCACCTGAAAAACATCGCCAAGGTGCAACCCTTCCTCTCACAGGTGGATACTGAAAGAGTGATACATGCATTAATTTCTAGCAGGTTAGACTATTCCAACGCCATCTTGGCTGGTCTATCAAATCAGAAACCAATTTATAAGCTGCAGCTGATACAGAATGCTGCAGCACGAGTCCTTACAAAGACGAGACGAAGAACACACATCAAACCAGTTTTGAAATCACTGCACTGGCTACCGGTCAACTCCAGAATAGATTATAAAATCCTTTTAATAGTCTATAAATCACTGCATGGTTGTGCGCCTAGATATATCTCGGATATGCTGGTGAGATATTTTCCAAGTAGATCTCTGAGGTCCTCTGACAGAGAACTCCTGGTGGTTCCAAGAGTCAGGACAAAGAGACAGGGAGAGGCAGCTTTTAGTTTTTATGCCCCTAGGCTCTGGAATACACTCCCAGAGAGCTTGAGAATGGCTGAGAATGTGGTCACTTTTAAACGAGATCTTAAAACATATTTATTTTGTCTCGCCTATCCTAGCGACTGATTTATACTTGTAATATTCTTTTTGTTTTGAAATGTGTTGGATTTGTTTTTAAATTCGTAGTGTATTTTATACTCATTATATATTTGCTTTTGTATGTATCTGTGACTATGTATGTAAAGCACTTTGAGTTACTGTGGTATGAAAGGTGCTATATAAATGAAATAAATAAAATAAAATAAATAAATAATCAGTGATGTACTTACTTTATTCTGCTCCTGAGAACATTTTGTTTGCAGTCTTTTGAAAGTCTTTTCTCACATGCATAACTTCACAAGCTATATTGAATGTCATCTTTCCAAGTTTCGGATCATCAGAAAATGTAACTGTTAGCTACTAACATCCCTATCAAGATAACATATATAAATAAGGAAGAGCAGAGGTCCTAGCACCAATCCCTGTGGGACTCCACTGCCAACCATAACAAGGTAAGGTGGGACTCCTCCTACTCTTTGTACTCGACCTTGCAGCCAATTATGAACCCACTCTGAAACATCTCCTGTAATTCCTACTAATGAAATTATTTTTACCATGAACCTCATGTGGTACCTTTGTGGAACACTTTGTAGCCTCTTCAAAGAAGTCCAGGAGGTTTTTAGGCATGAAAAATTGTTTTGCTATCTGTACATTTACATTGACATTTTAGGCAAATTTATCAGATGCTCTTTTCCAGAGCGACTTACAAGATGTGCATTAATACATGATAGGATAGTTTGCGCACGAGATCAGTGCAGCTGCATACCACACCTGTAACACAGGGAAGGAAAAGTTAGGAGTTTTGGGGGTTTTTTTTAATGAGAAGCCAGGGATACATGGACAAGAAGTGTTGAGCAAGTTGGCAATGGTGATGACAATAGGCTAGATGTAGAGAATTCAGTGGTAGTGGAGTCTGAAAAGGTGTGTTTTGAGTCTTTGCGGTAGATCGCAAGTGATTCCGCGGTCCTGACCGATTGCGGAAGGTCGTTCCACCACCGAGGGGTCAAGACAGAGAAGAGGCAAAACCGCGAGGAGCGGCTGCCGGGCACCTGGAGGGATGGGACAGTCAGTTTGCCAGAGGAGGCTGAGCGGAGGGGTCTGGCTGGGGTGTAGGGTGTGATGAGTGTCTGGAGGTAAGGGGGAGCAGTTCCTCTAGGCGCCTGAAAGCCAAGCACCAGTGATTTGAATCTGATGCGTACTGCGATGGGGAGCCAGTGCAGAGAGGAGAGTAGAGGGGTGACGTGGGTGAATTGGGTTGACTGAACACCAGACGTGCGGCAGCATTCTGGAATAGTTGCAACGGCTTGATGGCGCAGGCCGGTAGGCCTGCCAGCAAGGAATTGCAGTAGTCCAGATGCGAGATCACCAGGGCCTGGACCAGGAGTTGTGTGGCCTCTTGGGTGAGGAACGGTCAGATGCTCCGGATGTTGTGGAGGGAGAAACTGCAGGTCTGAGTGATCACTGCTATGTGGAAATTACTGTGTGGAAATTGTGCTATCTGTTAAATTACTATTATATTTCAGGAATAATTCCAACTTGTCCCTCATACTACCCAGTATTTTGCACGAGATGCAGGTTAAACTGACAGTAGTTCCCCAGGTCAGTACAGTCCCCTTCTAATATATTGAAATTATACTACCTTGCTCATTTCTCATCCCTGAATATGAGCAAGACTGTAGGGTAGGTTGAGTGGGTGTGGAGCTAATATTCAGAAGTTTGTCTTATTTGACACCTTACACTGTCCACCTTGTGTGTCTGAACACAATTCGACAGCTAGCCAAACTCCATTCAAAGATGACAAGGGAGTCAGGATCTTTTTTACTCCATGTGCTTTAATAAGCTGCACAGGCATGACATCAATGAAAAATGGAGTGAAACTGTAGAAAAGATACAGTACAGAAAATAATTACTAATCTATCACTGTGTAACAATGTATAACAACAACTGCTGTATAAGAACAACTGTATACTAACACTAATATTTTAATATAGCGAAGGCTATTAAATAACATAACTGTAATACAACAGAGCTACTGGCTGTATACAGCATGTCAATTACTTGGAGAAGCAAAACATACATAAAACTCCATTAACATGTATAAATGATTGTAAATATGTATTATATTTGAACTAATGAATAGAAACAAACCTCAATGAGCTATCACAATGGCAATGGCAAGACAGCTACGCTGTTTATGTACACAGCATATAATAACAAAGTAATATAAAAGCATCCATGACAAATATTACTGTAACAATGTAGGCTGTTTGTAACATCTTTTGGTAAAATCATGTTTTCAATATTCAACAATTGTCTAGATTGCAATAAAACAGTAGTGCAATAAAAAATGTAGGCTGTAACATCTTTTGGTAAAATCATGTTTTCAGTATTCAACAATTGTCTAGATTGCAATAAAACAGTAGTGTAATGAAACAGTGGGGCACATTGGCCTAACTTGTGCAATAAAACAGTGCAAAATGTCAGAACATCAGTCTATTCCTCACATCATAGACGTCTTCTCATTGAGCTGCATCTTCTGCATCGCTGGGTCCACTCTCGCTGTCGTCAGACTCGTCACTCACATTCTCTGGTTGGGCATCCCCCCGGCTCCGCCTCCTCCCACATCACGTCATCCTCGCTGCCATCCATGGCATTTGATATGCAGCATTTCTTGAACCCGTTGACGATGCTCTCTGGGGAAACGTCAGCCCATGCTTGGAGGATCCATTCACAGAGCCGACGTACTGCAGGCTTCTGAATTTTTCCAGACGGTGTCAGTGCATGATTACCAGCCAGGAGCCACTCTGTGTATCTCTTGCGCAGATGATCCTTGAATGGCTTGTTAACGACCACATCCAACACCTGTAGCTGACTTGTCATTCCGCCCGGTATGATCACTAGGTCGCCATTCATCGCTTTCACTTGCTTTTTGACTGGCTCAGTCAAGTGTCCACGGAAAGCATCCAAAACCAGCATATTCCTCCTCTTTCTGAGTCCCCCACGCCGTCTGCCCCACACAACCTTGAGCCAATCCACCACAAGCTCAGTCTCCATCCAGCCCTTTGCCTGTGCACGTACGATAATGCCAGCTGGCATTGCCTCTTTAGGTACGGTCTTGCGTTTCAAAATCAGGTTGGTTCCATCTGCGAGGCACGCCAACATGAGAATGACTCGGGTCTTCTCGTTGCCAGTAGACCTCACAATCACTGATTTGTCACCTTATGCACCGTGACAGATGTTGGCATGTCAAAAAACACAGGCGTTTGATCAGCATTACCCATCTGATCCAGGGGGTATGAGTGCTTCTTCCTTAACTTGATCACATAGCGCTGATAAGACAGTAGCTTTTCTCTGAAGTCGGAGGGCAGGTGCTGGGCCAGGCTTGTTACGTCGCATCATCCTTCTACACCAGCCCAAGCTAGCTTTAAACTCGGTAGGTGGTATGTTGAGCTCTTTGGCGATTTCCAAGGCTTTGAGCTGAATGACAGCTCTGGTAATGGGCATACCGTCGTTACATTTTTCAGTCACGTATTCACACACCCTCCTGTCAATCTCCTGGAAGCGGCCGCTTTGCGGACCGCGATTCGCTTTTCTCTGACTGTTTGCATTCGTAAGCTGGTCTTTTTGGGCTCGCCATCTTCTAACATTACACTCTGTAATATCATATTTCTTGGCTGCTCGACAGTTGTTTGATGACTCTGCTTCATTGATCACCATCATCTTAAAATTGGCATCGTAACTCCTCCTCTGTTGTTTTGTTAAATCACCTACTAGGCTGAAACTCTTCCCACACTGAGAGCAGTGGTGCGGGTGCTTCCCTGTATGAGTTCGCTGTTGTAGCATCAGTAAACTTGGATAAGTGAAACTCTTCCCACACTGGGAGCAGTGGTACAGGTGCTCCCCTGTATGGATTTGCTGGTGTTGCTTCAGTAGCTGCAATGTGCTGAAACTGTTCCCACATTGGGAACAATGGTATGGACGCTCCGCTGTATGGATTCGCTGGTGTTTTTTCAGCAAGAGTTCAGTCCTGAAGCTCGTCCCACACTGGTAGCATGTGTTGGCCCCTGGAGTGCCTGAGTGTGACTGTGTCGGGGTGGGGAAGGTCTTAGGGGGTGTGGGGTGCTGATGTGTACTGCTGGGAGGCAGTGGGTTCTCTGTTCCATTTCCTCCAGACCTCAGACTTCTGCTGTACTCCTCTGTGTGAACCCTCTCAATGTGCTGGTGAAGTTTCACTTCCTCCATGTGAACGAATGGGCACTGAGAGCAGGCAAAGACCGGAGACGACACATCAACAAGGTGTCCTGAAGAGAGAGAAGGCATAAAGGAGATATTAATCTTTTCGGAAATATACAAGTAAACAGGTGCTGATAAACCCAACCGTAATTGAGAGAAAGTACAAATGGATACAATGCTGAAGACCAAATAAGAAACGTGAGCATTTATATTAGAAGTGATACATTGCCCCTCCAGGCCCATCTCCTCCCTATTACATGGTTTCTCTACAGACAAAATCATATCAGTCAAATAGGCACCTCAGTGATAAAGCACAAATCATCTCAATATTGGTTTCATATAGCCTTAAATGTCCAATAATGGTGCTTAAGGATTGTTGTCTTAAATGTTCTGCATTGCCACCAATCAACCATCTCTAGCTCTGTGCTAGACTTCCCTTTCTTCTGTTTGCTAAATTATTACATCCCCTTTCTATTGGCTGACATAGCCCTGACTAGAACTAGCGATGTCTAGGCCAAAGGGCTCAGTTTGCACCCAGAGAAAATGATTAGCAGGGATCTTAACCTGTGTTTGGGTTCCTAGGGGTGATGACAGGAGAGCTACAGGATGCTTCAGCACAGCTCCTGTAAAAGGCACATTATTTCGTGTAAGACTTGACAGCAATGAGGAAGAGAGACTTTGTCCATTTCACAATTGATTCTTACTCGTTCATTGATGAAGCTTTCAGGGATCTTCCCAATTCGCTAATCATCCTCCTCTTCCGGGTCACGACCTGCCCCTTCGACCCCAGTGATCTCATGCTCACTGGCGAGAGCTCATGCAGTCTCCATGAATAACCTGTCCCTGGTCTCTTTTGTTGGACAGGGAATGTGGAGGTGATGACACAGGAACTGAGATATTTGTCAATTCAAGACGGCGAATCAGCACTCTCGGCTGTTTTAGCAATAAGGACATGACAAGAGTGGACAGTTCCCCTTCCTGTTGCCCACACTCTGATTTTACTCCATTCCTCTCCATTTTATCAGTTTGGTCCGTTTGATTGTTTAAATCTCTCTCCTGTTCAACCCTCTCTTTTTCTTGCTCCCTCCAAAGTCCCTCTTCATCTCTCACACCATCCTCCCTCTCCATTTTCACACTCACACACCTTTCCCCTTCCTCCTCCTTCATGTTGAACAGTATGTCTTTTTCCTCCCTGCTTATCCCATATCCAGTCTTCCTCTCCTCTGTGTTTTCACTTCTGTTCAGACTTGATCTCGGCTCCACCCCTGTATAATCTGCACTGTCCACCACAGATTCTTCCTTCATGTCTTCATAAGAACATGACAATTGTGGGCAGCTCCTCCCATTCCTGTTGCCTGCATTCTGATTATACTCCATTCTTCTCCCCTCTGTCAGCCTGCTTGCATCCTTCGCAGGTAGTGGTCTCTGGAGGCAGCACAAAAAAATTAAAAGGCACGTTAATGAAAACATATTTGGGTTGCACTATAAAGGTAGAATTGCTTCAAATAATGTTTGCAGCATATAATGTATTGGGACATGTTTTAAAATGAAAGATGGACAAATGGTGCATTAAAATGCAGTTTTCACAAACAGACGCTTTTTGACTTGACCATTGTTTTGTACAACATTTATAACATTTCATTTCATATGTGCATTTGCTGCGAACACCAAAACCACTAACCTAGTGTTTTTTGACAAGCTAGTAAGGAATACTTAGCGAGCTAGCTCCTTGTTAATAAGCAAACATTTTAAGGAATTTGTCGATCAATATAAAAAGTACAAATTTTAACTACAACTGCTCATCCTACCAGCTGCCGCAAAACGTAGCGCTATCATTGGAGTTGTAGGCTGATATTCTGTAGGAATTACAGGAGTTGTTTCAGAGTGGGTTCATAACTGGCTGCAAGGGTGAATACAAAGACTAACAGGAGGTGGGGCCATATCGGACCTAAGTACTGTGGGCAGTGTAGCCCTGCAGGGATTGGTGCTGGGACCTCTGCTCTTCCTTATTTACATAAATGATCTTGATAGGCATGTTAGTAGCAAATAGTTACATTTGCATATGATACTAAACTTGGGGCTTTAGCGATCAGTTTGGAATCGACCAAAGTAATCCACAATGATTTAAACAAAGTCCAAGAATGGGCAGAAACATGGAAGATGACATTCAATATGGCTAAATGTAAAGTTAACCATGTGGGAAATAAAAACATTTTTTGAGAGGAGAAAAATAAGTAAACTTCTTAAATTTAGTTTGTTAATGTGATTCATTTCTGCATAACATGCAGGTTACTTCATTTCCAAATTTCACAATTGTTTAGTGTCCTCAATGATTTTCCGCAGAACTTGGCAACCTAATAAGTTTATAATAACCACCCTTTACTGCTTTCTTGGCAGCTTCAAACAATAAAAATATAATCAGCTCTGACATTTTGACAACTCATGCATAACAGTTACGGGTGTTTTCACAAATAGCTGGTCAGTGAAATCTAGTTATGCAGAAATGTCCCATGTTTATAACAAGCCAAATTTCACAAACATTGGTTGAGAATTAAGCGAGTTACAGTATATGGGTCATTCTACAGAAAAGGTGGAATCTGGGTGATACAAATCTGCTGAAATGCATTCCTTCTTACATACCTAAAACCTCTTTAATAGCAATAACTAACTTCTTAACTTGATGAATCCACAATAAGTACAGCTTAAAGTATTTTTATTATTTTTATACATTTCATTAAAGAATTAGTGTGCCGTTTCTTTGTCATTGGTGTTACCTATAATGTAAACAACATTAAATGTTTATAAAAATATTTTTTCTCAACACAACCTGAATATTTAGTTAAAGGCAGAGTAGTGGAATAATAAGACCATGAAAAATATTTGATTATTTTCATTTTTTAAATAAAATTGCACGTTTAAACAACATTTTACGATTATATTTGATTTTTACCATAGTTTTTTTCTGTCAAACCAACAACAATTGAAGAATAGTCAAACAAAAAGTGTTTGATACTAACTCTAAAATATCAAATAATGATTACATCACCAATCAACAAACAAAATATTGCTAGAAAGTAAAAAAAATGGCATTTATAATATCACATCACTGAAAAAAACATGTAACACCAGTGACGCAATATAACACCAATGACTTCACAACAAGACAATATTCTCCATCTAATTTCAATTTATGTTTTAAACAATTTATCAAATACAAATGCCATGTAACTCATGTCTTTTTGCAGCTTTTGTATACAAAAGCTGCAAATTTATATAGGAACGTCACTGGTGTTACTGGTGTTACCAGGCAGAAAAGTAACACCAGTGACGGTAACACCAGTGACAATTTGGAGAAAACACTACAATTTTAACAAAATGGCTGCCATGTGTCAGACCACATGTCTTCAGTCAATATCAAAATCATTTAACTCTTCAATGTAATACATTTTTATGTTCAAATTTTCACCCCCGGGGCTATGAAATGAGTAACACCAATGACAGACTTAAAAGCTTAGCGTAAAATTCTATGATAAAATTACATTTTAAACAAACAAAGTATGCCTTCGTCCACTGCACTTTCTCAAATGATCTCTTGACCCAGGAAGAACTTCAAAGAGTCAGTACATTATTTCAAGATAAAAGTGTTTTGTGTAGCAGTAACACCAATGACGTAATTTTGGGTGACTGATATTTATTCGATATTATTAATAATAATTAGCATTTTTTTTAACCATTTCAATGTTGTATTTAATGTATGTAATGTTAATGTAAATGTGAATGAGATTTAATTCATGAAAAAAACTATTTTTAAATGAAAACTATAGGCTCCACTTCCATGTATGATCAAAGTGACAAGACAATTCCTTGAACATGGCATTTTAAATCAATTGCAATTTTTTTATTTTTTTTTTTTATTTTTTTATTTATTTGTATAAATTGCAAAGACAGTCTTTATTTATTCAACATATATATTGAATGTGATTATTAGGTCAACTTAAAGTATTTTGGTGTCTGCAAAAGTAAGTGACAGCACTTTCCACCTTTTTTGTAGAATGACCCATATTTTACCTGGGCAAGTCTGCTTCTCTCAATGCGTTTGTTTAGATTGGATCTTGCCCGCGCCAATATGGCGGCCGTACAGATGTATCACTGGAATATACAACAGCAGCCAATCTGTCTACGTTTTTATATCTATGGACAAAACTATCGTTTATTAGCAACACAGGAAATAGGAGTTCCTATTGTTGTTATGCTAGATAGATAGCTTGTTCAGTTAACTAGCTAGTTAAATTACGGTTAGCCAAGTTAGCTATATAAACTAATATACGCGATTTATGCTGCTGTATTATTAATCCATTTTCGATTTTTCGATTGGCGTCCTAACCCTGTAAGCCTTCAATATTGTAGCGGTTAACGCCATGGAATTAAGACTCAAGAGACCTTGCTTTTCCATTTCAGTGCTACTGTTTTATAATAACAAAAGCGTGACGCACTAGGAAATACGACAATAACACACCAAAAGTACGGGGGCCACTAGTTGCACAAACACACACATGCAAACATTGTTCGTACAAGGGGAAAGGGACTATGAACTATGAACTTTAGCGGCCGCAAGGGCCTCGGGGTCGTTACGGCTAACGGTAGCCACGGCTAACGGTAGCCACGGCTAACGGTAGCCATGGCTACCTGTTCCGGGTAGCCTAGCCACCCTTCAGGCTAAAAACAAACAAAATGGCAGGAAGCTAGCATTACTTTGTGGCTAGGGTAGCTGCCCACCGTTACAATATAATGACCATTAGCTAGACATAAGTGTGTAGACTACTTAATCCAAGTAAATATCTTGCTTGGCAGTAGGCTGAGCTAGCTTGCTGTGATAGGCTAACATGTGCCTAACAGTAGGCTACGTAACTAGCTAGCTAGCTGTCTTGCTATTGTTAACGTTGTTATGTACAAATAGAAAATGTTCGCTGTAGTTACAAAATGTTGGAAAATGAACACACAGAGCTAACTGATCACCTTGCTGGCTAGCAAGCAAACAGTGCCTTCACAGTTGCAGATAAACTGCTAAAAAAAAGTGTGACCCTTAATCTGTCGTAGTACGTTTTGTTTTTGAATGTTTTTAAACATTTACGAACATCGTCCATCGTGGAAAATGTCGGCAGTCAAGCAGGGAATTTGAGGGAAAAACGTTCACTAGCCATGTTCAGTATCTGCCTACATTGGAAAGCTAAACGGAAGCAACGTTACTCTACCTTGATTCTCTCAAGCATTTTTATTAAAAAAACTAATAACTAATATGGCACTGTGATACCGGCTTGTTTCCTCCATGCCACGTGTTTTGCTACGTTGTCGAACACCGCAACATGCATTAAAAATGAAAGGTATAATTATACTCACCCCTGGTTCCCATGTAACTTAAAACAGTGCAGCCTGAATTGTACTTGATCCGGCATTCACGGTCTCGCGAGGCCATACCAATATGGTATGGAGGCACTGTTTAAAAAACGAGGGTGCATTCCGTTTGTTTGTAGATATATCTACTCGCATCTCTTCCTCGATTCCTTGTTTACTCACACGCTATCTTGTATTGGCGTCACGTTTTTTTTAGTAACGTTGGCGGCGGTGGTTATTTGAACATAACAGAACGTGTGGCTCAGTAGGTAGAGCATGACGTTGACAACGCTTAGGTTGTGGGTTCAATTTGCATTGGGATTAAATATGCTGGAAAAATGTCTGCGTTCACTATTGTACATTGTTTTGGATAAACGCGTCTGCTAAAATGCATATGTTTTGTTTGTACCTACAGATAAGAATGTACTTAGATCGCATTCTAACTATCCAACCTACCGTAAGCTATGTCTCGCATTCAGTTTGTAGATTTAAAACAGTAAAAGGACGTCTTCATTTGTGTGTGTTTTAATGTCAGAAAACATTATCCTGTTGCTTCTCTGATAACATTGATCATAATCATTGAGGTGCAATTTGTGAAACGACCACCTGTATAGTGATAGAAAGACAATTTATGAATTCATAGGACAAAGACAACTGACCTGAATAAAGAGCGATTACACGACATTAAGATGATTAATAATTACACTCATTGAATTTTTTGCGAGTCGTCCATTATAATGCATCTCTACGGAAACAGACTATTATGTAGCTACTACAGATTTTCCCATTGAATGTGTAGAAAATATTATAATTCCTCTAATCGAGTCATATATGAATGACCTTTCCAATTAGATTTCCTCGGTATTTAAGGTAGGCTACTCGTGCATGCCCCTAGGACAGGGTTTCTCAAACTTTTTTACTCCACGACCCCATTTCATGGGTGGGAAAAAATCTCGACCCCATACATAAATGATAGTGCAATTACAACGCTGAAAAACTTTGTAGTCCAGAAACATGTATTGGTGGTCTATTTCCAAAATAGTAGCAAATGCATTCACAGGCTATATCTTTATGAAAAACAAATAAAACAGACTTACTTGACGTTGACAAAGCTTAGGTTGTGGGTTCATTCTTCTCCTTCTTCTTCTGTGGGTTTTAACGGCGGTTGAAATCCAAATTGTTGCATTACCGCCACCTTCTGTTTACCTCCACCAACTGCTTCTCTACTAGAGTCTTTTGATTAGTCCAGTTTCTTTAAAAAAACTGAACAACAGCTTTCTCCCCTGCACTTCTCCCACACAACCCACAATGTCCTTCACCCTCAACTCTACTTGTCTCAGTCTCTGCAGTCCAGTCAGCATAGTCCTTCTCTCCTCCTCATATCTCCTGCATGAGATTAAGACATGCTCCACCATCTCCCTTTCCTGACACAGATCACATTGCCCAGTCGGATGCTTTCCTATTATATTAAGTGTTCCATTCAAATTACTATGCCCAATTCTCAGTCTACTAATTACTATTTGTTCTTTCCTATTATCCCCACTATTTCCTACCACTCCCACTTTATTTTGTATTTCATGTAAATGTCTCCCCTTTACTTCCTTATCCCACTTCTGCTGCCACTGATTTACTATTTCCCCCACACTATGCTTTCCCCTCTGATTTTGAAAGTTTTATATTGATGTCCACCTGTTCTCTCCTGACTGCTTCCTTAGCCACCTTGTCTGCTTTTTCATTCCCTGGTATTCCCACATGCACTGGCACCCACATAAATGTAACAATTTTCCCCTGCCTATCTACCCTTGCTTTCGTGTATAGCACCTCATATAGTAAATCTTGATGGCTTTTACCTACCCCACTTTTGATACTAGACAACACTGCCACCGAGTCACTACATATGATTATTTTATTTTCTACCCCTTCTTCTGCCCACTCTAACCCTAACAAAATGGCCACTAGCTCAACTGCATACACACTTAAATAATCTGATGCCCTTTTTTTAATCTCTATCTTTTTACTAGGAATCACAGCTGCTGCCCCTGTTACCTGCTTCTGTGGATCCTTAGACCCATCTGTAAAAATACTTACATATTCCCTATACTTACTACCCATATGACTATAGTATTCTTTTACTAAATCTACATTTTTACTCCTACTCTTTACCTTCAGAATGTCAAAATCCACCTCTACCTGCTCCATAGTCCACACTGGTCTAACAGGCCACAACACAGTTGGACCAAACTCTAACTCCAGAACCTTCATTTGTTCAGCCCTACTCTTACCTACCCACCCAAAACGAGCTTTTTGTGCTCTTCCCCTCTCCCAGCAATCTTCCAAAACCCTCTTAGTCGGATGATTATCCTCATGCCCCCTCAAATTAATCCAATAATTAACCATCAGATGCTTTCGTCGCATCCCCAACGGCATCTCTCCCGCCTCAACTTGAAGTGCACACACTGGTGCTGTTTTCACTGCCCCTAGACATATCCTCAGAGCCCTAGCCTGAATCACATCTAATACAGCCATCACTGTCTTGGCTGCTGACCCATACACCACACACCCATAATCTAATCTTGACCTGATTAATGCTACATACACATACTTTAATGACTTAATATCAGCTCCCCAATCTAATCCAACCAGACATCTCATTATATTTATAACTTTCTTAGTTTTCTTCACTGAACTACTAATATGTTCTCTCCATGTTAACCTGGAATCAAAATGAACTCCCAAAAATCGAAAATTCTCCACTCTCTCCAACTCATTTCCATATAACTTTAACTTACTTACCTCCCTACTTTTCTTACCTGTAAAGAACATAACTTTAGTTTTTTCCACAGAGAACTTAAAACTCCACTCCATTCCCCATCTCTCCACCTGATCTACCCCTTCCTGCAGTTTCTTAACTATATACTTTAAATTCCCTCCCCTCTTCCACAAAGCCCCGTCATCTGCAAACAAAGACCTTCCCAATCCCACTGGACTCCTCTCAAAAATATCATTTATCATGACTGAGAATAATGTTGGACTAATCACACTCCCCTGGGGCGTACCATTCTCCACCACATCTTTCCCTGAAAGCTCTGACCCTACCTTTACCTGAATAACCCTTTCACTTAAAAAATCCATAACCCAGTTGAAAGTATTTCCCCCAACTCCCATTCTATGAAGCTTAATCATCAACCCTTCTCTCCACAACATATCATAAGCCTTCTCCACATCAAAAAACACTGCAGCCACTATCTCCTTCTTCACCTGTGCTTTTCTTACCTCATCCTCCAAACACACCACTGGATCCACCCCTCCCTCTCCTAAACCCCTCCCTCTCCTAAAGCCACTTTGATATGCTTTCCCAACCAACGTTAGAGCAATGGGCCTGTAATTAGCTGGATTCCTTTCCAGAAAATGCAATAAGCCTCTCATTGACCATCCTTTCCATCAACTTACAGATGATTTTGGGATGACTTAGAGCAATGGGCCTGACATAGACACAATCTCTTTTAGCTAATATTCAACATAAAAGGATCTTTACACCCGGTTTCCTGATTGGAATTATAATTGATTCAAGATTCAAGATTCCAACTCCTACGGGGTGTGCACTCTGGCCCCTCCTGCAAAAGGGCAACATACTTTATTAAATAACATCAATAACTAATTCATAATTCTCAGAAAACTTCATTTTTTAACTGTTTTTAATACATAACAAACTGGGAAATAGTGATAATTTTCTTTCTTTTATTCCATCATTCCCTAATCATACAATAACATATTCCATCATCCCTCATCCCTTTTCCCTAGAGCTCTCCTCAACTCCCCAACAGTAAATGGTAAATCTATCTCATTCTCACTGTCACCTTTCCTCCTTAACGCCTCCCTATTTCCATCTTTAGTTTTTTCCCTGCCCCTCTTTCCCTCCTCAGTCAGACTATTAGAGCTATGCACATTAACAAAAGTATTTACCATTAACTCCGCCTTTTCCTTATTTGTTATTGCCATTTCACTACCTGAGTTCAAAACAGGATAATTCCACTCCCTCCTATCTCCCCCCATTTTCCTTACCATTCCCCAAACTTCTCCTATTTGAGTATCATTCCCTATAGTCCCACAGAACTCCCTCCAATAAGTCCTCTTAGCCTGCCTTATTGTTCTCCTAACCACTGCTAGAGCCTTTTTATACTGAACTAAATGAATCATGTTATGATCTCTTTTAACCAGTTTAAATGCTTTATTTCTATCCTTTACTGCTTGCTTACACTTATTATCCCACCATGGCACCAATATTCTCTTAGCCTTCCCTTTACTTCTAGGAATAGCACTTACTGCTGCTTCCATTATACCCTCACTTACTTTACTGTTGATCATTTCTACACTCATATTCTCACTAACCTGTAACTTTCTTTCACACTCACTCATAAACTTACCCCAATTAGCTTTACCAAAAATCCATTTACCTCCTGAACTCTCTGAGACCTGACCCGTTGCTACATTTACTTTAATATATATTGGATAGTGATCACTTCCAATAGTCCCCTCCTGATACACCTGCCACTCACACAGTGAAGCTATAATTACTATTGACCACCCCATTCCGCTTCTGGTCTTGCCATATTCAACTCTTCCTGAATCTCCTCCCATTTTACTCCTATCAAATCTAGATGACGGACAGCTGCAATAACAATCACTTTAATCTATCTGTTTTTGATTTTAACTCAATTGTCGAATTTATAACTCCTGCTATGAATGTCACCAATCTCTTTTTCTCTTCCTCTATCTTCTTCTCCACTTTCTGCATAATACTGTTTATCAACACCTGCTCTTTCCCTCCATCCTGTTTACTACTAGCATGGCCTATTTTCTCCCGTACTCCCACCATCTTAGCTGCCTCTGCATAAGATACTTTCTCTTTTATTTTTATCTGCTGCACTGCAACCTCTTTTTTCATAGCTTCACACCCCCAGTAAGCAACACTGTGCTCCCCCCACAGTTACAGCACTTTGGTCCTACTCCTTCCCACATTTCCCATACTCATGCCCCCACCACATCTTGCACATCTTTTCTTCCCTTTACATCATCAGCCATATGCCCAAATTCCTGACAGTTAAAACATCTAATTGGCTTTGGGATGAACTCCCTAACACTGAACATCATGTGTCCACAGTATACTTCCTTTGGGAGAACCTTTGAATCAAACTCAATCACCATGGACTCAGTTGCTATTTTCTCAATTCCCCTTCTCATTCTTTTAATACTTTTGATTGAACTACTAATTTTCCTCAGATCTTTCAGCATATCATCCTCCTTGATTTCTTTAGGTATTCCAGAAATTATCCCCTTACTCCCACCACTCCGCTGTTCCCCCACTCTTACCACTTTAGAAACTTTAACTTTTGCCACCTGCTTCAACCCCTTCGCCTTCTCCACCTGCCCTTCATCTCCACACCCTATGAACAAATTTCCATCTCCCAATATTTTTGCATACTTCACATTTCCCACTCCCTGATGAATGCTATTTGATACCTGTATAAACCCACACTTCTTTACACCACCCTCTCCCTCAAATCTCACCACAACATTTAATCCTCCCTCTCTTCCCTTTTGCTGAGACAGAGCCACCTCCTCCACTTCACTCCCCTCTTCACTTGAGCTACCCCCATTCTTCTTCTTTCTTTTATTCTGACTCTCCTTTCCTTTTCCACCCCCTCCCACCAAGTCCCACTCCCCTTCCTCACTCTCATTCATACTGTGGTGTCCCCAAGGGTTGGGCAACACTCACGGACCTTGCAGAGGGCGTAGGCAAGTTCAAGAACCCAGAGGAGGCAGTATTCACAAACAAAATGATAATTTATTAAATAAACTCTTGACAACACAAAACAAAGGGTGGGGTCTTCGGGGAACACAAACACATAAAGTCCACAAATCCTTATCTCGTTGTCAAAGTCCAATCCAAGTCCAAAATCCAGTTCAGTTCCGTTATCCAGTCAGTAGTCAATCCAAAGGGGGGTCCTCAAACAATCCAATTTCATACACAAACAATCCACTCCAAAACACTCTTTCCAAATCCTGGCTAGTCAACGACTTCACAGGTTCTTACTCTCCAAACTCACACAGCAACTCCTTCACCAACACGTTCCTACTCCTCTCCCAGTGTAGTGGGAATCAACCCTTTAAATAGGCCTTGAAATGGCCTTCAGCTGGTCATTAGTCCCGTTACTTTCACTCGGCTCAGGTGTTTCTGTGGTCTGCTGGGAAATGTAGTGTTTCCTGGCGCCCATGTGTTGTAGGCCAGGCAGCCATTTTGTTGTGCAGCCCCTTGGGCTGCCACAATACTTTGATCTCCTATCATACAGTCGCAAACTGTAAGGAATATTGTAGAAACACCGGTCCGGACCTATACAGGCCGTCGGTCGATATTCCCACCAAAATTCCCACCAGTCTACTACCAAGTCCTACCGTCCACAAACCGCAAAAAAAAAAAAAAAAGAAAAGAAAAAACGTCTTTCAAGTCGTCGCGTTTCTATCTCCCCCTAACTTCCCCCGCTGCTTTCAAAAGGTCTGCTGTCTCTATCGGTAACACAACTCTTACAAAAAGGACATTTAAATTTCAACATCAAACACAACACCAAATCGCCGCCTTTTCCCACCACCCGGAAGTCCGATCAAAAATCCGGATCCACCTCCTTCCTTCCTCTCCACGTTCAGAAAATGGCACTGCCGGTTGTGGGTTCAATTTGCATTGGGATTAAATATGCTGAAAAATGTCTGCGTTCACTATTGTACATTGTTTTGGATAAACGCGTCTGCTAAAATGCATATGTTTTGTTTGTACCTACAGATACACTCATAAGAATGTACTTAGATTGCATTCTATCAATCCAACCTACCGTAAACTATGTCTCGCATTCAGTTTGTAGATATAAAACAGTAAAAGGACGTCTTCATTTGTGTGTGTTTTAATGTCAGTTTTGCTGCCAAAAAACATCATCCTGTTGCTTCTCTGATAACATTGATCATAATCATTGAGGTGCAATTTGTGAAACGACCACCTGTATAGTGATAGAAAGACCATTTATGAATTCATAGGACAAAGACAACTGACCTGAATAAAGAGCGATTACATGACATTAAGATGATTAATAATTACACTCATTGAATTTTTTGCGAGTCGTCCATTATAATGCATCTCTACGGAAACAGACTATTATGTAGCTACTACAGATTTTCCCATTGAATGTGTAGAAAATATTAGAATTCCTCTAATTGAGTCATATATGAATTATCTTCCCAATTAGATTTCCTCAGTATTTAAGGTAGGCTAACCATTCATGCCCCTAGCTCAGGGGTCGGCAACCTGCGGCTCCGGAGCCGCATGCGGCTCTTTCACCCTTATGCTGCGGCTCTTTCATCCTTATGCTGCGGCTCCACGTGGCTTGGGAAAATAAATTATAAGTATCCAATTGAAGTGTATTTTATTTGTAGTTCTAAATTTCCTCGCGCACGAAAATCCGAGGGGCGCAATAATTTTTTCGCGTAGCACCCCCCGTCGACAAGTATTTTTGCATAGCACCCCCTCCACGCTACGCCACTGGCGGCTCCCAGTGTTTACTTTTCCATGGAAACCGGGTCCAAATGGCTCTTTGAGTGTTACAGGTTGCCGACCCCTGCCCTAGACCATCAAGAGAGATTGCCAGAGCTTGGTCAATGTTTCCTTTCACGTTTCTCTTATCCATATTGCCCTATTCCATATTCCCCCTAATGGAAGCTGCCTTACCCGTAGCTATGCGTGTTTGGAGTCGCCTCCAAAATAACCGCATGGAGAGGAGGCCAGCACGTCTGAACCACACAATTGCACAACTGGAACAGGAGCTAATTACCACGTACACTCTGAATTGTGTTGATCACATTCAGGCATGTATAGCAACTCTACGATAGTATTACAAAGCCAGTAATGAGTGTAATAAAACTGTGCTGAAGTAATAGCTACCTCTTGAACTGCATATGAGGCAATAAAGTCACTATGCTCTTAAAGTCGTCCTGTCTGTGATCAATAGAAATATAGGTTACTAAATGAATGCAAATATAGCCTAATACAAGGGGGCAATAAAGAAAGCCCATGTGAGGTGGGTGTTACAGTGAGGCAACTAATTTCCAGAACTGACAAGCTTAGGGTATGAAGCAAACTTTAACATGTGCTGGAATGCATTTTTTCCCCATTCTCATTTTCTTTAAGCAGACAATTCTGTGCCCAGATGAACAGGGACCACACCTCACCTTCCTCCCTGACGTGGGTCACTGCCTGCGTGACCCCCTACAACGTCTTTATCATTTTTTTATTGTAAATATATTCATACACCCCACTCCCAGAAAGGCTGTGGCTTTAATAAATAATGTTCCATCAACACATCTTTTGATTTCGGCACATGCTATTTCATAATCAGTGATGTACTTACTTTATTCTGCTCCTGAGAACATTTTGTTTGCAGTCTTTTGAAAGTCTTTTCTCACATGTATAACTTCACATTTAGCTATATTGAATGTCATCTTTCTGCCACGTCTCGTGTTCGTATTCCCCGTAATTAGGTGTTTTCATTTATTCCATGTTTTCCTGGTTGTCTGGTCCGTGTTTTCACTTTCACTTACCTGTTCCCAGTCTTGTCATTGTATTATCGTTTTCACCTGTTCCTCATGTGTCTGATTGCAGTTAGCTGCATTCCTGTTAATTCCTGATTGTTTCTCGTTATGTCTGATGTAGTTAGCTGTTCGTTTCCCATGTTCATTTCCTGATTGTCTCGTTATTGTATTATCGTTTTCACTTAATTCCTCATGTGTCTGATTGCAGTCAGCTGCATTCATGTTTATTCCTGATTGTTTCTCGTTATGTCTAAATGTATTTAAGCTGTGTGTTTTCCCATGTTTGTTGCCAGATTGTCTTGTGCTTTGCCTATGCCTACACAACTTTCCAGCGTTCTCTTTATTTACCCGTGTCCGTGCTTCCGTGT